>DF360027.1:82873-108369 GCA_000787875.1 Solanum virginianum | reverse complement strand
TCTCCATGTCAACTCTTAGACACTAGATCTTGGTCTACTTACCAAGGTAAACCATACTTCACCTTATGGGAACATAACCCATTTTGTATGAAGTAACCAACCCTCCTTACGGGAACATAACCCATTTCAGAAAGGATTTCATGATAAAGTGCATTAGATGGATCTACTATAATAGCAAGGGTAAAGTATAATCCTATGTTAGCGCATAGTTTGAGGAAAGGAGTATGGACCCTTAAAGATAGTCCACGCTGACATGCCATCCATCAGTGCTAATCCTAAAAAATACTTGAAATAATCATACTTTAATCATAACATGAATAACTTGTATGAACATGACTTGAGTAGCTCTTAACGATGATGACCCCTAATGGTGAGCCTAACTTGAACATGAGAGTGATAATAATAATATATGAACCCTTGTTTTAACATGAAATGGCTCACAATAGGTAAAAATCTTGAAAATGGGGCTTAACTTGATACTTGTAACACCATAGATACTTTTCATGAATTCAATACATGATTGAAAGGCCTTAATCATCATATAGTCACTTGACTTGTAAATCATGTAATAGATCTCAATAACTTGAGAATTATTGTCATGTCATTTTCTTAAATAGATGGTGAATTCATGATACTTGCTCAAAATCATGCAATTCAAGAGTGAAATATGATGAATAAACTCAATGCAATTCAACCAATGAACATGTAGGGTACATTGAAACTGTTACAAAAGCTCATGATAATTTATAGTTTCATAGCTCAAAACATGTATATTCTGAATAGACATAATCAATTCATGGAGTAAACTTGAAATATATATTCATGGCTAATCAATCAATACTTAATAAGACCCTAACATGATTTATGTTAATAGTCCACAATAAGAGAAACCTATAGGTAATATAACTTAAACACATGCAATTTTCATGAAAAGGAAAGGTTGGGCTACATGGGAGAAAGGACCCATGGATGAAGACCCATATACCTTAAGCCTTAAATTCCTTGAGGTGAACTTGAAGTACACTTAGAGCTTGAAATGAGTCCTTGAGTTCCAAAATTGGGACTAAAATCCTTAGATTTGAATGAGAGAATTAATATAGTCTTAGAAAGGTTTGAGAGAGGGTTTTGTGAGTTATAGAGTTTAAAGATGACTAAGTATAGGTGATTTCAAGTTTAAGTAGACATGGGGCTATGACCCTAATGCCCTTTGTCAAATTTAAAAAACCAAGGAAAATAATACACTAGTCCATGCCCTTAGCACGATGCGAACTAGACACGAACTTCATAATACACTAGTCCGCACCCTTCGAGCGTCACGGTCAGGGAGTAGATAGACACTGGATTACAAAAATATAGTGAAAATTATTTTTTGCTATGGGTACTCTCAAATTTGTATTATACCCATTTCTCATTCAATTTTACCCCCCGATCAAGAATATGAAGTTGGATTTTCAAAATTACCCACGAATTTTGAGATATATAGAAATTACGATTATAGGGCACTCTGAAGCATTTGAGGGGCATTCCATAAGGAAAAGAAATGATATGATATGTTATATGTTAAAATCCTATCCAAAATGGGGATGTCTATAAGAAAGGTTATTTTATACGATATAGGGGTGCCCGTAAGGTGATGTATGGTTTACTTTTTGCAAGTAGACCACGTCTTTACTGATGAGGGGATTTTAGCAAGATTCCAAGCAATAGCTTGCTTAGTCTTACTCATGTCAGTTGAGGTCAGATCCCGAATATATATATAAGATTTCCATTTCATGCATCATTGGTTTCATAGCATATTGTATACTACTCTCTTAATTCATGATCTTTTCTATATTATGTGCTTTTGTCATCGAATATTAAAGTGCAGGTTTGGTAAGTCACATGCATTGCACCCTGCATAATTAGTCCATTCAAATATACTAACACATACTTTTGCTTACATGATCTCACCATGTAGTAACTGAAGATTGCCTTTATCCACTATTTGACTTGAGATTAGAATTGAGACATTTGTTATGGTGAGTCCTATCTTCCAAGTACAAGCCACCATTCCTCCACCTATATTGCTTCCATTTGTGTTATTTACTTTGCGGGTGAGCTGGGACATGTCTTTGCCCCTATTCTATCTTGTGACAAGGCATTGTTGGACATTATGTAGACTTTTGTACGAATATTGCTACATATTGTATTTAGGGTTTATGAGTATGTTTGATGTGGGAATGTGGAAGATCCTAAGTCCTCAATTACCCCCATAAAGTGAGTCATACTTACCCTTTTTATGTGATACATGTTACGTAAATCTATGTTAATCCTTTTTCCTATGATATCCCCATAGCATGAGTCCTACTTTCCCATCCATTAGAACTATGTGTTTACTATTTGAATGCTTTTGAATTAATGATGTGAATTTGGATATTTTGAGGCTTGTTTAGAATGCTCAGGTTCCCATTCTCCATGTCAACTCTTAGACACTAGATCTGGGTTATGACACAGATGGTATCAGAACACTAGGTTTATAAATGGTCCTCAGAGTCTAACATGATGCATCAAGTATAGTCTTATTTATAGGTTTGAAGCGCGCCACATTCATGAGCAGGTGGCTGAAAGGTATTTTGGGAAATGTTTTACTTTTTCATTATTCTTATCGTACTATGGAACGTGTCCTGAGAGTTGATGTCGCTAACCCTCCTAGGGAGAGTTACTTTGGGCTTGTTATGTAATCCAAGCAAGGAGGATGTTATAGCTTATCTTATAGATGAAGTCAAAAGGGAGTTGATGAAGGATATACGGTGTTTGACAAGCTTGGTCCTTTGGGTATTTGGGCATTTTCTTGGGTTGGGTGATTATGATAGAAGGTTTGTGGAAGGTTTCTCATCTATAACATCTTCATTGACCATGTTGACTCAAAGGAAGGCCAAGTGTGTATGGTCCAAAGAGTTTGGGGAGTGTTCTCAGACTTTGGTAGATCGATTTACATCGTCTCCTGTTTCACTTTACCGGGTTACTTTGATAGGTTGATGGTGTATTGTGATGCTTTTCGGATTGGGTTAGGTTATGTACTTATCCAACATGGCAAGGTGGTAGCTTATGCATCAAGGCAATTGAGGTGCATGAGCATAATTACCCAACTCATGATCTTGAGCTAACGGTGGTGGTGTTTGTCTTGGAGATTTGGAGGCACTATTTTTATGGGGTGCATTTTGATGTTTAAACTGGTCATAAGAGTTCACAATATGTGGTCACTTAAAGGGATCCTAACTTGAGGCAAAGGAGATGGTTGGAACTCCTTAAGGACTACAAAATGAGGGTACAATATCATCTCAACAAGGAAAATATTATAGTTGATGTTCTTAGTAGGCTATCTAGGGGAAGTGTGGCTCATGTTGATGAAGGGAAGAAAGACATAGCAAAAGATGATTATTATTTTGCTTGATTGGGTATTAGGTTGGCCGACTCTAATGATGGAGGTATTCATATTTAGAATGGGGCCAAATCTTTTGTGGCTGGTCATGTTAAGGCTAAGCAAGACTTGAAACCATAGTTTTTGTTGTTGAAAAGGTTAATTGCCAATAAGATAGAGGTTTTCCCCTAAGGGGGAGATGGTAAAATATGGTACCAAGATCGATTGTATGTTTCAGATGTTGATGGTCTTAATAATATGATCATGAGTAAAGCCGATAACTCTCATTATTCCATTTACCAAAGATCTACTAAGAGGTACTAGATTTTGAGAGAAGTGTATTGGTCGCATGGTCAGAAGAAGGATATAGTCATGTTTGAATTTGAATGCCCTAATTACAAACAAGAGAAGGTAGAACACCAAAGACCGAATGGTTTCTTTAAGCAATCTGTTGAGCAAACCAAGAGGAAAATTCAAACTTCGAAGGACCGGTCGAGGTCTTGTGTGTTGGAATCAAGGTTAATTGGGGTGATCATCTACCACTTATTTAGTTTGCTTATAAAAATAGCATTCACGCTAGTATTGGTATAGCACCGTTTAGGGTTTTATGTGGTAGAAAGTGTAGGTCTTTGGTGGAATGGTTGAGTTAGATGATATTACTTCTACAGGCTCGGATTTATTGTTGGAGGCTATGGAAAAAAGTGGAATTGGTTAGGGGTAATTAGAAGATTGTTTGAAGGCATCAAAATTCTTATTTGGATGTTGGAAAGAGGGATCATGAGTCTCGTATTAGTGATTAGGTGTATCTGAAGGTCTAACCTAAAAGGATGTGATGCATTTTGGAAAGGAATTCCCGATATACAGGCCCTTATGAGATTGTTGAGCCTTTTGGGAATGTGGCCTATAGATTGGATTTGCTCCCAAATTTGAGCTTTATTTATTCGGTTTACTATGTGTCTAAGTTGAGAAAGTTGGTTGGTGATACTAGTGGTACTGTGCCTTTGGAAGGTGTTGAGGTTGAGGAGAACTTGTCCAATGAGGAAGTTCTAGTTGAGAATTTGGATAAGACAAGTGAAGTGGCTTAGCAACTAGGAGGTGGCTTCGATTAAGGTGCTTTAGAGGGATCAACATATGGAAAGTGCTACGTGGGGAGTGCAATCAAGTAGTATGCTGCGACACCTCTATCCTTTCCAATCTACTCAAGCCTATGGTATTAGATTTTTCCTATTCTCCATAGTCCTAATTCTTTCGCTCTTGAGTCTCATGACATGACTTGCATACATGTGCACACAAATGATTTATTTTATATGCCTAATTCATTCACTCTTGAGTCTCATGACATGACATGCATACATATGTATGAAAATGATCTATTTTGTGATGCTTTAAATGATTTAAATACATTTTGATATGAATTTTAATGACTTGAGGACTTTGAAATGATGAATTATGCATTGTATCTTGTGTTTGGAAGTTTCATGTTCTAAGTCAAGCCTTGTTCTACCATATTCGAGAATAAATGTTGCAAAAGGGGAGATGATGTAATCATCAGGATATTGTATGACTTCATCAAAGCTCAATATTTTCATTTTTTTGGCAAAATTTGGACCAAGTATCACCTCAAGTGAGACTACACGGTCCGTGTGACACCACACAGCCCATGTGGCCACTAGTGGCGCAATACTTGGCCTTAATTTTTTTTGTGTAGCCTTGGAATAGAGCATGAAGCTAATGCACATCACACTTGGACCCCACATGGGCCGCATGACACTGCACGGATCGTGTGGAGGGTCGTATGATGGCCTTGACCTTGGAACACTAATGTTTGAGGCATGTAGTGGAACACGGCCACCTTCACGGGCCGTGTGAAGGTTCGGCTGTGTACCAGTCTATATAGCTCTAGAATGAAAATTTTTCAAAGTATTGACCATGTCTCATAACTCCATCATGAAGATTTTTCCAAATATAGGGGTACGTTCCATGTCACGAACCGTGTGACTTCTCACAGGCCATATCACTTCACACGGTCTGTGTAGCCCCCCAATATAGCTAACTTCATGAAATTTTTCTATGTATGGGAACTTCTAGATCAAGTTATGTTCACTTTCAAGCCTTCAATTCAAACTTATTTATGTTGTTTAAGGCTATTATGGGTCTCCTACATAAATCCAAGTTCAAAGGAGTTCCATTGACTAAGTTTCTCATGAGTACCGATAGAAGGGTCAACTTTAAATGTTCATTTATCTTAACACAAAATAAACTGGGTGCCCTAAAACCTGTCAAATTGAATCTCTTTAAATTAGCTTTTCAACGCACTTGGTTTCACCATATTTAGAGCTCGGAAGAAGATGTTATGTCCATTTTCATAAAATCTGTTTGTGAAGTGTTTTGTGAAATTTGCCTAAGTGTTGATAAACGCGTGAGGTTCATGGTCAGTGATACCTTGTACGGACCATGAGACCTCCTCACGGACCCCTGGCATGGAATGTGATTTTTGCTTCATTAATGGTCTTTTTGTAATTATGGCTCTTCCTAAGCGTCTTTTATGACTTCTTGTGCTATCTTAAGACCTCGAAACAACATAAACCCTATTCTTCTCATTCAAATTTCATCCTTACACTTAGAAATTCTCTCAAGGACACTTTTAAGAACTCTAGTGGAAATTTCAACTTGGGAAGCAAGGATGCTCAATTCTTCAAATTTCTCTTGGATTTTCTTCATTGGGTCTAGGTATGTGGGTTTTGATCTAGGGTTCCTTTCAACCAAAGAGACCCAAAACTTTTCTAGCACTTTTCATGAATTTTACTTACTTTAAAGTTGGGTTTTCAATTGTCTTGCTTATTAAATTCAATTAATGTATTTGTTATACTTATATGATGATTTTAAGTTCATTTAAACTATAATATTGAATTACATTGGGTTTATGAAATTATGAATATGCAAGTCTCTTTTCAAGGCTTGTTTATGCCTGGGTGATTATATTACGATTTTAAATGTGGTTTTAATTATGTTTTTACTTGAATTTGGTATTATTTTATTGATTTTATATTGAATCTCAATTACCCATATTGTCCTCACATCATTCATAGCATATGCATTCATGAACATGATATATTTTTGAAAATTATTAAGTGGGTTAAGCCCAATTATGTTTTATGATATGATTTTGATAGGATATTGATTATGATAAGAATATGATCACGTACATGACTATAATTATAGCTCTTTGAGTATTTTTGGTGCTTGAACCAATCCGTATATGTGAATGAGTTATTCCTATGCATGAGTATTATGACTATAAGCTATGTTCTGACATTAGAGCCTAAATATGGGTTATTATGAATGTCATTTCATTTTAAAGCCCTATTGTGCATTGAAATGATTTGGTAAGACTTCCAACTCATTTGAAATCATGTATAACTACATATATCATAAGTATTCTTGTTGGATGACGACTTAGCACCAATGGATTGGGGATGTTAGACCTATCCCCAAGGGCTCTCTCCCTTTCCTTGGACTATGTACCTAGCATATCTTCTTTTCTGAAATAGGGGTACCCGTAAGGAAAGATGCCTCCGAAAGGGAGTTGCCCATAAGGAAAAGAAATAATATGATATGATATCTTATACATGAGAATCCTATCCAAAATAGGGGTGCTTGTAAGGAAGGTTGCTTCATATGAAATGGGGGTCCCCGTAAGGTGAAGTATAGTTTACCTTTGGTAAGTAGACCACCTCTTTACGGATGAGGGGATTTCATCATGATTCCAAGTAATAGCTCGTTTGGTTTTACTCATGTCGGTTGAGGTCACATCCCCAATATATATATGAGCATTGCATTTCATACATCATTGGATTCATAACATATTGTATACTACTCTCTTGATATATGATCTTTTCTACATTATGTGCCCTTGTCATCAAAAATTAAAGTGCAGGTTTAGTAAGTCACATGCATTATTGCAGCCTGCATACTTAGTACATTCAGACATACTAACACATACTTTTGCCTACATGATCTAACCATGTAGGGATCGGAGATTACCTTCATCCACCGTTTGACACTAGATCGGAATTGAGACAATTTTTGTGCTAAGCCCTATATTACAAGGACAAGCCACCATTCCTCCACCTACATTGCTTCCATTTGTGTTATTTACTTTGAGGGTGAGCCTGGGACATGTCTTGGCCCCCGTCCTATCCTATGACTAGAGCCATTGTTGGACATCTTGTAGACTCTTGTACAAATATATGCTATGTGTTGTATTTGGGGTTTATGATTATGGTTAACTATTAGATATGGCCATTATGGACTGAGTATGGGAATTTTGATATATATGTATGTTTGATGTAGGAATGTGGAAGATCCTAAGTCCCGAATTGCCCCCATAGAGTGAGTCATATTTTTTTGGCCCCTTAATCTTTATGTGTTACGTGTTAAGTGAATCCATGTTAATCCTTTTCCCTATGATATCCCCATAGCCTGAGTCCTATTTTCCCATCCCTTAGAACTATGTATTTGCTATTTGAATTCACTTTCGAACCAATGATGTGAATTTGGATACTTTGAGGCTTGTTTGGGAACTCTCGAGTTCCCAATTGCCATGTCAATCTAGATCCTAGGTCTGGGTTGTGATAGGTTTTAGGATAAAAGCACCCTCAAAATAAAATTAAAAAATGTCATTTATCTTATCCAGAAAGGTTCACGTCAGGTCTGAGACGCAGAGCTATTGCAGACTTTCAAACATTTGTTCACGTCTTCAGTAAAATGGTCATAACTTTCTATTTCGAACTTCAATTAAGGTAAAATTTGATTAATTAGAAAGCTAATTCAAAGATATTTAATTTGATATATTATGGGTCACCTAACTCATTATAATTAGGAGATGTGGTCATTTGAAATTGATCCTTCTATCAACTCAGACGATAACTTAGTCAGTAGAAATGTTTCGAACTTCTGTTGACCTTGGGTGTCCCTTATGACCTCAAACCACATCCAACATACTTCAATTATTTATTAAAGGACCTTAACATATATTCACATCTTGGATTTATTAGATCACCATTAAGTATATATCTCCAACAAGTTTGTGGTGCCAACATGTCACTTACTCTTTCTGAAATTGTGTTTTTGCATCAAAAATTTATCATCCGATCCGGTGCTTTAAAAATCAACCAAGACCATTTTCCCACCTAATTTTTCCTGCTAATCACATTTCTAGCTTTGAATTTGCCAAAAAATTTTGGAAAGATACATTATGCAAGCGTCTCTCATTTAGGGGTGTTTTGATAATTTTATTAGGTGTTACAAAGTACCCGTTCAGTAGACCTAGAAGTATGAGTCCAACATTAAAACGTGCTAGGTGTTGTTAACTTTGGTACCTGTTCTGGCAGTGCCTAAGGAGGGAGTCATTTTTATAGTCTATTGTGATATTTTTAGTATGGGTTTGGGTGGTGTATTAATGCGGAGAGGGAGAGTTATAGCTTATGCTTCTCTCCAATTAAAGGTGCATGATAAGAATTATCCCACCTATGATCTAGAGTTGGCAATCATAGTACTTATGTTGAAATCTAGAGGCACTATCTCTACAGGGTGCATTTTGACATTTTTACTAATCACTGTGGTCTCAAATATATCTTCTCTCTGCTGAATTTGGATATAAGGTAACATAGGTAGTTGGAGCTATTGAAGGACTATGACATTTCTTTTCTATATCATCTGGTCAAAGCTAATGTGGTAGCTGATGATTTGAGTCGAAAGGCTTCTACTATAGATAGTTTGGCATTCTTGAGGGTGGAGGAGCGGCCTTTTGCCTTAGAGATTCAATCCCTTGTCACGACCCAAGGCTAGGGGCTAGATGTGATCGGCGAATAGGGAACCCGAAGGAAGCCCAAACAAGCTTATAGCATATCATTACACATCCTTGGTCACAGAGGCAATACAAAATATCATAAGAAACATATACAAAGAGAAATGGGACTAAGGGAGAAAGAGATAGTTTAATACTTAAATAACATAGATGAGTCAAAGATCAAATGTAATACATAACTTATCCAACAACACCTCTAAACATAGACACTTACGGGGGTCAAGACAAAGCAACCTTGCTTACCCTCATAGTCAAAATAGCAATAAAGAAGAAGCAATCAATACATAACATAAAAAACATAGACCAACATCCTCGGAATGGAGGACTTACCAATAAGATTGAGTGAAACTGTACTAGCCACGTGGGTAGAGATGCTAAAACGGGGTTCCAGTTCCTACATGGTCATATCATGTAGGCATAGAGTATGCGTTAGTACTTTAGAAAGTAATAAGTATGTAGGATGCAATGCAACAAGAGATAGGCAATGTAATCAAAATGCTTAACAATAGGCAATAGGCATAATATAACAATATGGCATGCATGGACAATGCTTGTAGTAAAACATGCTTGAACATATCCATTCTTTCATAGCTTACTTAACCCATTAAGATAACATAATTAGCTTATCCAATTACCTTATACTAGAGGGTGAGAGATATAGCATGAGTTCATAACCCCAAATCATACGCGAGGGTAAGGAGTACATCATAGTTTATAACCTCATAAAGAGTATCATAACCTCATAGGGAGTAGCATAACGTCATAAAGAGTAACATAACCTCATAGGGAGTAGCATAACCTCATAAAGATTACCATAACCTCATAAGGAGTAGCATAACCTCATAAAGAGTAACATAACCTCATAGGGAGTAGCATAACCTCATAAAGAGTAGCATTACCTCATAAAGGAGTAGATTGCATTTGTACATGAGGGTAAGGTGTACAACATAGCTCATAACCCCTACATGTATGAATTGGCCTTGCACTAGAGGGTACAACATGTAACATAGTTCATAACTGCTCTTAGTATGCTTTCATAATTGACAAGAGCATAAATTTTATCTTAAGAATCCAACAAGTCATCAACAATTCACAAGAACATAACAATATGAGGGTCCACCAATTCCTTTGCAATACCAAAGGTGCTTTACATGATTCAAACACATATATTCATTCCTTTCATCCTTATATACATATCTTCCCTTCTTATCATCATTTGGTCATCAGATACATTCATCATTTCATCATCATATAATCATCATAACATCATTTAACTCATAAAACATGCATTGGACCCACAATTCCTCAAGAAAATCTAGCCAGACATTTTATCAAACACTTGATAGGTGTGTAATGGGGGTAAAAGATTATGCAATTTAAAGATGAAATCATAAAAGAAAATCCATTGTAAAATCATCAATCAACATGTTGCAACACCCTCAAGATATACATATCAAAATGAAGATGAAATCATGCAAGCAAATCCATAGTAAAACCACCAATCAATACCTTGCAACACCCTCAAGACATACACATTAAAAACCCTCATCAAATCCAACATTAGATCCAAGATTTAGAGCTCAAAACATGCTAGAACAACCATACTTTCATGAACTAAAATCACCGTGTACTAAATTTCTCAATATACAAGACCCCCATGTAAAATTAACTTTAAATCATGCAATATTAGAAAAAAGAAGGCTTAGGCACCATGGGTGGAAGGACCCAATGGTTCAACACCACATACCTTAGCTTTTGGAGAAACCTTGAAAAAGGCTTTAATGAAGATTTGAAGTATGAGTGAAATCCTTGATGAAATCCTTTAGATTGGTCTTGAGTTTTGGGACTTAAATTTAGGTGTAAATATTTAGCTCAGTATTTTGGTGAGTATTAGGGAATGTTTAGGATGCTATGAGGGTGAAATAAGGCTAAGTATATGTATTTTCAAGTGTGACAACCCTTAGGCCCAAGACTTAAAAAGTTTTGGACCGAAGTCAAAAGAAAATAGGAATAAAACAAACTGCTCACTGGAATTGCATTTTCTACACAAATGTGTTCCATGAAAATGGGCATAACTCCTTCATCCAAACTTGAAATGAGGTGAAACAAAGTGTGTTGGAAAGCTAATTCAAAGACATTTAATTTGATTGGTCTTAGCCCACCAGTTCTTTGTGTGCTAATACATATGCCCCTTCAAAGTTGACCATCCAAAATACATTTTTGTGATTTTTGGATTTTGATACGGTTGCTATAAAATCTGGGTTAGACCCATTTGCCACTCAATTTGACCCCCTAAAGAAGAATATAAAGTTAAATTTTTGAAATAATGAACGAATTTATAGATATATGGAAATTACGATTCTAGGCACTTTGGAGGCACATTTTCGAGCACTTTTTTGGGGTCATTTCAATATCTCTCCCTTAGGAACATTCGTCCCTGAATGTCAAAGAAACATATAAGAGAAGATTAGTCATAAAGATATTAGCCCCAACAAGAATGCAACAATATACTTTAAAACACCATTTTCAAAACCTCGGCATAAGTATAAAATCATCATAAATTTGTCAACATAAACATGAATGCATATGAATGACATAGGGGCTGAAACATAAGACTTGGAATCATAGGAAGGACTTGAAATGTCATCATAAGCTTGAATAGAATGAAATAAATATGAATATTGCTCCTCCATGCCCGCTCCGAGAGACATATACGAATAGATGACTCTTCCTAAGGGCCTTAATGAACACCACATCCCTATGCCTGCTCTGGCTTCCCGAGAGACATATACGAATAGATGACTCTTCCTAAGGGCCTTAATGAACACCACATCCCTATTAATCAACCTCTCCACTCATCTATCCAACACCTCTATCAGGACCTCCTTCTATGCCAACTTATCCTCCACCTCACCCACCACTTCAAAGAGTTCTATAACACTAGAGTCACCAAGACATTCCATCCACCTAGAAGCATGAAGAATTGGGCGAACCATATCTACATGCATAGGCCAATCCCCAAACTTATGCAATCTTTCAAACCTCCCTCTACACTCTATATGGAATCATAATCTTTAACTCAAGTGTCAACCTTAAATTCACCTAAACCACTTGATAATATAGCCACCATCTCCCCCTTAGGAGACAACCTCCACTCTATCATCTTCTCACCAAAAACTTCCAACTCTAATAAGGTGGAATCAAGACATTACTTAAACTAGAGCCCCTTCAACCAAAGAAGATTTGGAACCACCAAGAACACTATACCACCATTCTCTACTTCCCTCAACCTACTTCCAATCTAACCAACCGATAGATCCCACTAGTCTCCTTCTTGCCACCACTATCCACACATGCTAGGCTACCTAGAGCACCGACCGCAGCATTAGCCTTACCGGGGAAAAGTAATGCATACTCATTCATAATCCTTAAAGAATCCTAAGCACCTTCTTGCTATCCACAATGCACACCTATCATATTTAGGAAACAACCTCTCATCCTCCAAGACTTGCAACACTACCCCCAAATGATTCACAAGCTCTAACCAAATCAATACCTCATCATTAGAGACCACCACAAGTATATCAAGGTAGGATTTTAAGACCCTATTCAGAAGAACTATAGACATGACTGATGCATAAGTCAAACCACAAGACACTACCCCAAATTTGAAATATCAGAAAGGACATTTAAGAACTCATTATCACCGAAAATAACTCAATAACTTGGGTTCAACACCCCTAACTCTTACAAGATAAAAATGCAATCCCTTAGAGATCAACTGTACCTTAAAACAAGAAATGGACTTACCCCCTTTAGTACCACTCAAAGACGGGCCCCTCCATCAATAAAGACATAACATAGATACAACTAATCCAACCCAAGAATGACATCAAAATCAACCACATCAAATTCAAAAAGTCATAAGGCAAGATCTAATGCAATATGAACACAGATCAACACTCATGGATTTTCTAGCAACCAAAAGTGATAATGAAATAAATAGTAAAACTCGAATCCATCAACATCAAAACCTTTAACTTACCTTCCTTTGCCTTCCCCTTCGAAGCGATATAATGAACTAGAAGAGCAAAGAATATTCGTTAGAGGAGAAAACCCTATCTCACTTCTAAAGCATGACATAGATCATGAAGAAGGGAAACATTTCCTAAAATATCTCATAGCCTTCAACTAATAGTTGTGGTGCACAACACAATCATGAATAAGACTAATCGATGTAGTGTGTTGAACACCGAGGATCTATCAACCTAGTACTCTGATACTATGTTTGTCATGACCCAAGGCTAGGGCCTACATGTGATCGACGAATGGAGAACCCGAAGGAACCCCAAACAAGCATCATAGCATATCATTACACATCCTTGGTCACGAAAATAATATAAAACATCGTAATAAACATGAACAAGGTGAAATAGGACTAAGGGAGAAAGAGAGAGTTTAATACTTAAATAAGATAGATTAGTCAAAGCTCAAATATAATACATAATTTATCCAATAACACCGCTAAACATGGACACTTAGCAGGGGTCAAGACAAGGCAATCGGGCTCACCCTCATAGTCAAAATAGTAACAAAGAAGAAGGAATCAATAAATAATATAGGAAACATAGACCAATGTCCCTGGAATGGAGGACTCACCAATAAGGTTGAGTGAAACCATACTAGTCACGTGGGTGGAGAAGCTCAAGCAGGGCTCCAGTTCCTACATGGTCATATCATGTAGGCATAGAGTATGTGTTATTATATTGGAATGTACTAAGTATGAGGGATGCAATGCAATAAGAGATAGACAATATAATCCAAATGCATAAAAATAGGCAATAGGCATAATATAACAATATGGCATGCATGGACAATGTTTCTAGTAAAACATGCTTGAAAATATCCATTCTTTCATAGCTTACTTAACCCATTAGATATAGTATGAGTTTATAACCCCAAATCATACACGAGGGTAAAGAGATAATTATCTTATCTAATTACCTTACACAAGAGGGTGAGAGATATAGCATGAGTTCATAGACCCAAATCATACACGAGGGTAAAGAGTACATTATAGTTCATAACCTCATAAAGAGTAACATAACCTCATAGGGAGTAGCATAACCTCATAAAGAGTAATATAAGTTCATAGGGCGTAGCATAACCTCATAAGGAGTAATATAACCTCATAGGGAGTAGCATAACCTAATAAGAAGTAGCATAACCTCATAAGGAGTAGATTACATTCATACATGAGGGTAAAGTGTACAACATAGCTCATAAGCCCTGCATGTATGAATTGGCCTTGTACTAGAGGGTAAAGCATGTAACATAGTTCATAACCCCTCCTATAGGCTTTCACAATTGACAAGAGCATAAACCTTATCTTAAGAATCCAACAAGTCATCAACAATTCACAAAAACATAACAACATGAGAGCCTAACAATTCCCTTGCAATACCAAATGTGTTTTACATGATTCAAACACAAAAATTCATTCCTTTCATCCTTATATACATATCTTCCCTTCCTATTAGCATTTGGTCATCATACATACATCATTTCATCATCATAGAATCATCATAACATTATTCAAGTCATACAATATGCATTAGATCCACTATTTCTTAAGAAACTCTAGTCGAACATTTTATCAAACACTTGGCTGGTGTGTAATAGGGGTAAAAGACCATGTAATTTAGAGATGAAATCATGTAATAAAATCCATTGTAAAACCATCAATCGACATGTTGCAACACCCTCAAGACATACACATCAAAACCCCTCATCAAATCCAATATTAGATCCAAGATTTAGAGCTCAAAACATGCTAAAACAACCATACTTTCATGAACTAAAATCATCATGCAGTAAATTTCTCAATATGCAAGACCCACATGTAAAATTAACTACACATCATGCAATATTAGTAAATGGGAGGCTTAGGCACCATGGGTGGAAGGATCCAATGGTTTAACACCACATACCTTAGCTTTTGGAGATTAGGATGATATGAGGGTTAAATAAGGCTAAGTATATGTATTTTCAAGTGTGAAACCCTTAGGCCCAAGACACAAAAGTTTTGGACTGAAGTCAAGAGAAAGTAAGACCAAAACAAACTGTTCATTGGAATTGCATTTTCTGCACAAATGACTTCCATGAAAATGGGCATAACTCCTTCATTCAAACTTGAAATGAGGTGAAACCAAGTGCATCATAAAGCTGATTCAAAGAGGTTTAATTTGATTGGTCGTGAACTACCCAATTCTTTGTATGTTAAGAGACATACCCCTTCAAAATTGACCCTCCAAAATTTCATTTTTGGGATTTTTGAATATTTATATGGTTGCTCTAAAATTTGGGTTAGACCCATTTCCCATTTTATTTGACCACCTAAACAAAAATATGAAGTTAAATTTTTTAAATAACAAACAAATTTTTAGATATATGAAAATTACAATTCTGGGCACTTCGAGACACATTTTTGGGCACTTTTCGGGGTCATTTCATGCCTAGCTCGTTAAATGATTCGACTTGATTTTTCTCCATCTCATAGTGTTTTTGCCTTTGTTGAGGCTTGGTTATCCTTGATGGACCAAATCCATGCACACCAGTTTGATGATGATAAGATATGTATGACTTAAGATAAGGTGTTGAGGAGTGAAGCAAGTCCGCTTCACTTGATTCAGATGGTGTATTAAGGATTAATGGGAGAATTTATGGGCCTAATACGAGTGACTAGATATGCATGATCTTGGTGGAGGCATATTACTTCAAGTATTCTATTCACCCAGGTGACGCTAAGATGTTTCATCATTTGAAGCAATATTACTAGTGGTAGGAGATGAGAAAGGACATGGCATTCTCACGACCCACGCCTAGGGTGTAAACGTGACACAGTGCATGGGGAACCTGGAGAGACCCCAAGAAAGCCTTATAACATATCATTACACATCATTGGTTGCAGAAGCAATTAAACAACATAATAAGCGTAGAAATAAGGAAAAAGGCCCAAAGACATACTTTCATAACATAAGAACAAAACAAGAGAGTCAAGGCTCAATACATAACATGTCCAATAACACCTCTACTACATAGATAAGAGCGGGGGCTGAGATAAGTAACCACACTAACCCTTATAGTCAATACATATATAAAAGAAAGATAGTCTTAGAACATAGCATGAGATCATAAACATCATCCTCGGAATGGAGGACTCACCAATAAGCTTGGGAGAGATCGTACTAGCTACGTGGAGGAGGATGCTCAAGTGGGGCTCCAGTTCCTACATGGTGAGACCATGTAAGAATAGAGTATAATTAGTATATTTGAATGTACTAAGTGTGTAGGATGCAATGCAACAAACAATAAGCAACATAACCGAAATGCATAAGCATAGGCAATGAGTAGCATATAATAACATGGCATGCGTGGGAGATGTGTGTACTAAACCATGCTTAAATAGGACATAATACATATGTAAGGAGTGACCATTATTAGTGAATATCCAAGGCTTACCACCCCTTTGGAGAGTCGAATGAAGTATAAACCCCTCAATTAGTTGATGAGGTACAAACCCCTCAACATGGTTGATGAGGTACCAAACCTCCAACATCGTTGATGAGGTACCAATCCCCCAACATGGTTGATGAGGAACAAACCCCCCCCCAACATGTTTATAAACCTCTCAACATGGTTACATGGGCTTACTACCTCCGGAGCAAGGTGATCGAAGTACAAAGCCCCAATCATGGTTACCCCGACCTACAACCTCCAAAACCATCAAATAATATACATCAAAATCCTTCATTAAATCTCATAATAGACCTTAGATTCATTGCTCAAAACATGCTAAAACAATTACAATTTCATGAAATCCCAACGTAGTGTGCAGTGAAATTGATATCTTAGGTTCATAACTCAAAACATGCTAAAATAATCATCATTTCATAAACCCCATCATGGTGTGCGGAAAATTTCATAATAAGTAAGACCCGTGAGTAAATCAACTTTAAATCATGCAATTTTAGGTAAAAGGAAGCTTGAGCATCATAGGTGAATGGAACCTATGAAAGAAACCCACATACCTTAGCTTTTGAGAATTTCTTGAAGAAGATTTGAAATGAAAACTTGAAGCTTGAGTTAGAACCTTAAGATCCGGATGAGTTTTGGAACTTTAAATTTCGAGTGAGATATTGTCTAAGTGTTTGAGAGAGTATTTGGGAATGTATTAAATGATATGAGGGTGAAATAAGGCTAAGTATATGTATTTTCACGCATGGGAAAACTTAGGCCCACGACACAAAATTCTTGGACTGAGATAGAAAAATAGTGCACACTTGAAATTGCATTTTTGTGATTTTCAAATTTTGCTACAGTAGCTCTTGAATCTGGGTGAGACCCATGCCCCTCTTAATTTGACCCCTTGATCAAGAATATGAAGTTGTACTTTCGATATCACGCATGAATTTTGAGAGATATGGAAATTGCGATTCCGAGTACTTCCAAAGCACATTTTCGGGCACTTTTTGGGATCGTTTCAATATCTCCCCCTTGGGAAAATTTGTCCTCGAATGTCAAAGAAATGTATATGAGAGACGTAAACATGACAATTTCAGCCCACATAAGGTTGCAACAATGCGCTTAAACATCATTTTAAAAACCTCAACATAAGTGTAAAATCAATATGAATAACTTATCAATTTAAACATGAATATATGTAATGATATGAGGGCTGAACATAAGACTTGAGATCATCTAGAGGACTTAGACTAATACCTTAGGTTTGAGTGGAGTTGAAATGGTAAGGTATCGCTTTTGCATGTCCACTTCGGCCTTCCGAGTAGCACATTTAAATTGTTGATTCCTCCAAAGGACCTTAAATGAAGCCACATCCTTGTTCCTCAACCCCTTAACTTGTCTATCAAAAATCTCAACGGGAACCTCTTCATAGGACAAGTTGTCTTCAACAATACCTACAACATCAAGAGGCACAATAGCATCAGGGTCTCCCACACATTTCCTCAATATAGATACATGAAGGACCGAATGAACGAAATCCATTTCACTAGGTAATTTTAACTCATAAGCCAATTTGCTAATCCTCCTCATTACCCTATAAGGACCCACATACCTTGGACACAACTTAACCTTCTTACCAAAACAAACCACACCCATCATGGCTCATAGTTTCAAGTAAACCCAATCACCAACTTTGAATTCAAGATCCCTTCTCCTTACATTGGGATAGGACCTTTGGCGACTTTGCGCCGTCTTCAACCTTTCTCTAATCATCCTAACCTTCTCAAAGCCCTCCATAACCAGATATGCTCCCAACAAAGCCACTTCACCAACTTTAAACCACCCAATCGGTGATCTACAATGTCTACAATAGAGAGCCTCGAAAGGAGCCATATTAATGCTAGAGTGATAGCTATTGTTATAGGCGATCCGATATGATAGACAAGGGCACCCATTATAATCTCATCAACTCATGATTGTACAATTTAGCATAATCTTCAGCCCAATAGTAGTCTTAACCAGTAGAAAGTAAGTCAATTTTGTCATCCTATCCACCACAACCCAAATAGAATAAAAAAAACTTTCTGGTCTTGGGCAACCCAATGGAATAATCCATATAAATGTCCTCCCACTTCCAAGTAGGAATCTCTATGTCTTGGGTTAGGCCACCCAGCCTTTGATGTTCGGCTTTGACTTGTTGGCAACTATGACAACCAAAAACAAATTTGGCAATGTCCGTCTTCATACATCCCCACAAATACACCTCTCTCAAATCCTTATACATCTTGGTAGAACCGGGGTGGATAGAATAGGGAGAGTTATGAGCCTCATCAAGAATGTTTTTATCAAGCCATTAACAAAATGTACACACAACCTACCTTGATACCTAAGGGCACCTTCTGTCCCTTGGGAGAAAATCTCTACCTTGCTCTCTTTCACCAAGGCCTTCAATTTTAATAAGGAGGGATCAAGATCTTGGTTTTCTTTTACTTCATCAACCAAGGAAGACTTAGAACCATCAACAACAACAATGCCACTATTACCAACCTCTTCTAACCTAACCCTTAATCTAGTCAACCAATGGAACTCCCTAGACACCTCTTTTCCATTACCATCAACATGAGCTAGGCTACACATAGACTTCCTAGTCGAAGCATCCGACACAACATTAACCTTACCGAGATGATAAGGCACACTCATATATGCGTGGGAGATGCTTGTAGTAAACCATGCTTATATAGGACAAAATACATATGTAAGGAGTGACCATTATTAGAGTATATCGAAGGCCTACCACCCCCTTGGAAAGGCGAATGAGGTACAAACCCCTCAATTGGTTGATGAGGTATATACCTCTCAACATGGTTGATGAGGTACCAACCCCCCAACATGGTTGATGAGTTACAAACCCCCCAACATGGTTATCAAGGTAAAAACCCCTCGATATAGTTGCATGGGCCTACTACCTCCCAAGAGAGGCGATCGAGGTACAAACCCCTCAGCATGGTTACCCGAGCCTCCAACCTCTCGAGTGAGGCTTGGTGAATTCCCAACACTATAAAGATAATATCATATACATACATTCCTTTCATCATGATATAGTCATTCAACACATAAAACATGCATTAGACCTTCAATTCCTCAAGAAATCTTAACTGGACATTGTATAAAACACTTGGTGGGTGTGTAAGGCTAGTGTAAAATCATGAAATTCAAGAGTGGAATCGTACTAGAAATTTTTGTGTAAAACCATCAATAGATACTTGGTAACACCCTCAAACACTATACATCAAAACCCTTTATCAAATCTAATTATAGACCTTAGATTCATATTTCAAAACAATCTAAAATAATTACAATCTCATGAAATCTCAACATATTGTGTAGTGAAATTATTACTAAGTAAGACCCATGAGTAAATCAATTTTAAATCATTCAATTTAGGTAAAAAGGAAGCTTGGGCATCATAGGTAAAAGGAACTCATGAAACAAACCCACATACCTTAGCTTTGGGGAATTTCTTGAAGAAGATTTGAAATGGAGACTTGAAGCTTGAGTGAGAACCTTAAGATTCGGATGATTTTTGGGACATGAAATTTGGAGTGAAATGTTGTCTAAGTGTTTGAGAGAGTATTTCAGAGTGTCTTGAATGATATGAGGGTGAAATAAGGCTAAGTATAGGTATTTTCATGCATGAAAATACTTAGGTCGAAGACCCAAAACTCTTGGACAGAGATAGAAAAACAATGCACAAAAATACACATAAGCGCGCTCTTGGCGCGTTGTGCCAGGGGCACGGATGCACACTAGAAATCATGTATTTATGATTTTCAAATATTGCTGCGGTTGTTCTTTAATCGAGGTTACACCCATCTGTCATTCAATTTGACCCGCTGATCAAGAATATGAAGTTAAATTTTTGATATCACGTACAAATTTTGACATGTATGGAAATTACAATTTCAGCCACTTTCAAGGCACATTTTCAGGCACTTTTTGGGGTCATTTCAGTAGAGTTTATGGCTAGGTGGTTGAATTGTCAATACATGAATAATGAGCATCAGAAGTTAGGAGATTAAATATAGATGATGCCTATTCCTAAGTGAAAATGGGAGCATATTACCATGGATTTCATGATTGGATTACCCATGGAATTGGGTTAGCTTGACTCAGTTTCAGCAATTATGGATAGATTGACCAAATCATCTTATTTTATTTCAGTGAGGACTAGTTAAAATATTGATTAGTTGGCTAAGATCTACATAAGTAAGGTTGTTGGATTGCATAGACTGCCTATCTATTATGTCAAATGGGGGTTCAGTGATTACCTCTAACTTCTAGAAGGCCTTATAGCAGGGGTTGGCTACTCATTTAGATTTTGAGTTCATCATTCCATCCTCAGATAAATGGATAATCTGAGTTGACTTAGGTACTAAAGGATATGCTTCGATCATGCATGATCAACTTTGAGGCCTAGTGGGGTGAGTACCTACCTTTGGCAGAGTTTATATATAACAATGATTATCACGCTAGCATCTGGATGGTACTATTTAGAGGTATTATGTTTTAAGAGATTTCAATCACTGATAGGGAGCTTTGATTCTATTTCAGAGGATGACTTGGGGGGTGACTTTGTTAAAGAGGAGAACACGTAGGTTCCCCTAATACAAATGAAACGACCCCAAAAAGTGCCCGAAAATGTACCTTAGAACTGCCCAGAATTGTAATTTATATATATCTTAAAATTCATACGTGACATCAAAAAATTGACTTCACATTCTTATTCAAGGATTAAAATTGAGTGGAAAATGGGTCTAACATTGATTTAAGAGCAACTGTATCAAAATTTAAAAATCACAAAATGCGATTTCCAGAGAGGTTTTTGCGCCCCTGGCGCGATAGGCTTTTTGTTGCCAATTTTTTTGACTTTGGTCTAAGACTTTTGTGTCATTGGCCTAAGTGTTCCCATGCGTGAAAATACCTATACATAACCTTATTTCACCCTCACATCATTCAATATATTCCCCAATTCGCATTGAAACACTTAGCCAAATATTTTACTCCCAAATTCAAGTCTCAAAACACATCCAGATCTTAAGGCTCTCATTCAAGCCTCAAGTCTCCATCTCTAATTATCATCAAGTTCATCTCCAAAGCTAAGGTATGTAATTTTCTTACATGTGTTCCTTTCACCCATGATGCCCAAGCGCCCGTTTCTTCTAAATTGCATGGTTTAAAGTTGATTTACTCATGGGTCTTATTTATTATGAAGTTCACTATACACTATGTTCAGGTTTATGAAATTGTGACTTTTACTATGTTTTGGGCTACAAATCTGAGATCTATTGTGAGATTTGATAAAGGGTTTTGATGTATATTGCTTGAGAGTGTTACCAAGTATCTATTGATGGTTTTACATTGGATTTTCTAGCATGATAACACTCTTAAATTGCATGGTTTTATACTGGCACTACACACCTGCCAAGTGTTTAATAAAATATCTGGATTATGATTTCTTGAGGGGTCTGATGCATATTTTATGAGTTGAATAAGTATATAATGATGAAATAATGATGAAATAAATGTATGTATATGGTATTATCTATATGGTGTTACGACTTGACCAAGCCTAACTCAAGGGGTTGTAGGCCCGGGTAACCACATCAAGGCGTTGGTACCTCGATTTCCTAGTATGGGGATAGTAGGCTCGTATAACCATATTGAGGGGTTGGTACATCTTTAAGCACATTGAGGGGTTTACACCTTGGTACCTAGCTTAGGGGTGGTAGGCTTGGGTAACCATATTAAGGGTTTGGTACCTCATTAACCATTTTGAGGGGTTTGTACCTTATTCGCCTCTCCAAGGAGGTGGTAGGCCTTGGATATTCGATATTGATGGCCACTTTTTACACATGTATTATGTTCTATATAAGTATGATTTTTACTTCAAGCATCATTCATACATGCCATCTTGCTATTATGCTATCTATTTAGTATTATTATGCATTTTATGTGTGATGTCTATCTATTGTTGAATTGAATTCGATATACTTAGTACATTCAAACATCTAAATGCATACTCTATGCATATATGATGTCACCATATAGGAACTAGAGCACCACTTGATCAACCTCCCCCTCCACGTGGCTAGTACAATTATCTCTCAAGCTTGTTGGTGAGTCCTCAATTTCGGGGATGTTGCTTATGATCTCTTGTTATGTACTAAGATGATCTTTCTTTTGTTTATGTATTGACTATGAGGGTGATCCTGATTTCTTATCATGGCCCCCGCTCTCACTTATGTTGTAGAGGTATTGTTGGACATGTTATATATCTATGCTATGAGCCTTAACTCTATTGTTCTGGATGTCTATGATATGAAAGAATTCTCTTAGCCTCGGTGGTCCCAATTAATTATCCCTTGATACTTATTTTATTGCTTTCACGACTAAGGATGTGTAATGATGTTCTAAGAGGCTTGCTTGGGGTCCCTTTGGGTTTCCCTTGTGTTGTGTCATGTCTAGGCCCTATGCTAACTAGGTTGTTAAATCATCTAAATCCAACACACCGCATCGATTAGAGTCTTGTTCATGGTTGTGTTGTGCACCACAACTATGAGCTAGAGGCTATGAGGCATTTAGGTATTGTTTCCCTTCCTCTTACTCTATGTCGTGTTGTAGAAGTTGAAATAAGGTTTTCCCCCTAACAATTGTCCTTTGCTATGCTAGATCATGCCTAACAAGAGAGGGAGAAGAGCCTGCACACCCGTAGAACAATCGACTAATGGAGAACTTCGGGATACTATCACATTGCTTGCACAAGTTGTGGCTAATCTAGCCAACAAAGGGACCCAAGCCCCTCATGCTCCAACACTGATATATCAGGTGAGAGACTTCTTGAGAATGAATCATCTGGAATTCCATGGGTCAAAGGTGAGTGAGGACCCTCAAAAGTTCATTGATAAGTTCTATAAGATTTTATCTATCATAGGTGTGAGGTCAGAGGATAAGGCAGAGTTGGCGGTGTACCAACTCAAAGGGGTAGCACAAATATGGTGCAATCAATGGAAGAAAGAGAAAGGAGTCAACTATATGGTTCTTTGGGAGGAGTTTAAGGTGGCCTTCCTTAATTAGTTTTTTCCCTTGAACTTAGGGAAGCTAGGTTAGTGGAATTTAGGAATTTGAGACAAGGGTCTATGAGTGTGAGGGAGTATTCCCTCAAGTTTAACCAATATTCAAAATATGCTCCACATTTGGTGGCTGACACAAGATCCATGATGAATAAATTTGTGATGAGTGTTTCCAACTTGGTTAGTGAGGAGTATCGGTCCTCTATGTTGATTACTAACATGGACTTGTCACATTTAATGACATTTGCCTAACAAATGGAAGAGGAGAAATTGAGGGAAAGAAAGGGTCATGAGGCCAAGAGGGCCTATTTTGAGGGTAAGTTCCAAAGCTGAAAGGGTGGCCGATGTCATCAAGACTAAGGGTCTTCTCATGCCCCCTATGGGAGGTTTACCAATGACATTCCAATGGCCTAAGGTGTTGGTGGTGTGGGTCCTATTGATATGTATTCGAAGTGTGATAAGAGTCATGATGGCCCATGCTTGAGGAATACTGGTGCTTGTCATGTTTGTAGAGAGATGGGCCATAAGGCAGTAGATTTTCCTCGAAATTACAACAAAGGTAAGGAGGTTCATCCACAAGGTGTTAATGTTGTTTCTTTGGGTAGAGGTGGCCGATAAGATGGTAACCCAAGGTACAATCAGTTTTATGCTCTAAATGGTAGCCGAAGGGTTGAGAGGGTTCTCGATGTTGTCACTGGTATGTTGTAAATCTTTGATTTTGATGTGTATGCATTGATTGATCCTAGTACCACTATTTCTTTTGTTACCCCCTTTATTGCCAAAAGGTTCTTTGTTGACCCCGAGTTGTTGTGTGACTCAAATGAGGTATCTACTCTTATCGGTGCATCAATTATTGCTATGAAGGTTTATAGAAATTGTCCCATTTGTATCTTGCATAAAAGACTGCCTTGTGATCTTGTTGAGTTAGACATGGTTGAATTTGATGTCATTCTTGGGATAGATTGGTTGCATGTATACAATGCCCTTATTGATTGTAGAACTCGTAGGGTCAAGTTTAAATTCCCAAATAAACCACCCTTGAGTGGGAGAGTCGTGATGTGGTGGTCAAGGGTAGGGTCATCTCTTGTATTAAAGACCATATATTGATCTCCAAGGGGTGTCTTTACCATCTTGTGAGAGTTAGTGATGTGGCATCCAAAGTCCTTCCCATAGAGTCGGTTCCAGTAGTAAATGAGTTCTTTGATGTCTTTCCAAATGACCTTCCCAGTGTTCCTCCTAAAAGGGAAATAGATTTTTGTATAGATCTCCTTCCGGATACTTAACCCATTTCTATTTCCCCTTATTGTATCGCCTCTGTGGAGTTGAAGGAACAATTGAGGGACTTATTGGAGAAGGGATTTATTAGGCCTGGCCAATCAACTTGGGGTGTACCGGTGTTGTTTGTGAAAAAAAAAGGATGGCTCCCTTAGACTGTATATTGACTACCAACAACTTAATAGGGTCACCATCAAGAATAGGTATCCTCTTGCAAGGATTGATGATTTGTTTGACCAATTGCAAGGGGCTAGCCATATCTCTAAGATTGATTTAGGTCAGAGTATCATCAAGTAAG
>DF360027.1:65369-81721 GCA_000787875.1 Solanum virginianum | reverse complement strand
CGATCATAAGAGTCTCCAATATTTCTTCACTCTAAAAGACCTTAACTTGAGGCAAATAAAATGGTTAAAACTTCTTAAGGACTATGATATGAGTGTGCATTATCATCCGGCTAAGGCTAATGTGGTGGTGGATACTTTGATTAGGGTTTCTATGGGTAGCCTAGCTCATGTTGATTCTGCTGATAGGGAGGTGGCTAGGGAGGTCCATCATTTGGCTAGATTAAGAGTTAGGTTTGAAGAGGGGGGCAATGGTGGAGGAGTTGTTGTTGATGGTTCGAAATCTTCATTGGTGGAAGAGGTGAAAGCTAAGCAAGATCTTGATCCCCACTTGTTGGAATTGAAAGCCTGGGTTAGTGATAGGAAAGTGGAGGTTTTCTACTAAGGGGGAGATGGTGCACTTAGATACCAAGAGAGGTTATGTGTGCCTTGTGTTGTTGGCTTGAGAAAGAATTCTTGATGAGGCTCATTGTTCTTCCTATTCCATTCACCCTGGGTCTACTAAAATGTATATAGATTTGAGAGAGATTTATTGGTGGGGAGGGATGAAGAAAGATATTGCAAATTTGTGTCTGGTTGCCATAGTTGTCAACAAGTCAAAACAGAACATCAAAGGTCGGATAGCCGACCCAAGACATAGATGTTCCTAGTTGGAAGTGGAAAAAGATTAATATGGACTTTGTAGTTGGGTTGCCCAAGACTAGGAAGGGTTTTGACACCATTTGGGTTATGGTTAATAGGATGGCGAAATTGGCTCACTTTCTACTGGTTAAGCCCACATATGGGGTTGAAGAGTATGCTAGGTTGAACATCTATCACTTGGTAAGATTACATGGGATTATTTTATCCTTCATATCGGATCGAGAGCTCAATTTACTTCGCATTTTTGGAGATCTTTCCAAAGGGGTATTGGTACAAAGGTTAAGCGTAGTATGGCCTTCCACCCTTAAACGGATGGCCAAGCCGAAAGGACTATCCAAACCATTGAAGATATGCTTAGAGCTTTTGTATTAGAGCTCAAAGGTTGTTGGGATGATCATCTTCCGTTGATTGTGTTTGCCTACAACAATAGCTATCATTCTAGCATCAGTATGACTCCTTTTGAGGCTCTCTATTGCAGACATTGTAGATTACCCATTGGGTTGTTTGAAGTTGGATAGGTAGGTATATTGGGACTAGATCTGGTTATGGAGGCTCTCAAGAAGGTTAGGATAATTAGGGAGAGGTTGAAGATGGCTCAAAGTCACCAAAAGTCTTATGCCGACATGAGAAGAAGGGGCCTTGTATTCAAAGTTGGTGATTGGGTGTATTTGATAGTGTCACCAATGAAGGGTATGGTTCATTTTGGTAAGAAGGGCAAGTTGAGCCCTAGATATGTGGGCCCTTATAGGGTAATGAGGAGAATTGGTAAGGAAGCTTATGAGTTGAAATTGCCTAGTGAGATGGAATTAGTGCATCAGGTCTTTCATGTATCCATGTTGAGGAAGTGTGTGGGTGATCCTAATGTTATTGTGCCTCTTGATGTTGTTGGGGTAGTCGAAGATAATTTGACTTATGAAGAGGTTCCAGCTCAGATTTTGGATAGACAAGTGAAGAGGTTGAGGAACAAGGATGTGGCTTCCGTTAAGGTCCTTTGGAGAAAATAACAAGTTGAAAGTGCTACTTGGGAGGGCGAGGTGGATATGCAAAAGTGATATCCTTATCTTTTTCACTTCACTCAAGCCTAAGGTATCAATCTAAGTCCCATGACATATGCATTCATTGATGTTTAAATTGACAAGTTCGTGATGATTTTACACTTATTTTGAGATTTTTAGTTCAGCCCATGACATATGCATTCATTCATGTTTAAATTGACAAGTTCGTGATGATTTTACACTTATGATGAGATTTTTGAAATGATGTTTAAGTGCATTATTGCATTATTATGTGGGCTGAATTTGTCATGTTTTCATCTCTCATATGTGTTTCTTTGACATTTAAGGATGAATATTCCCAAGGGGGAGATATTGAAACGACCCTAGAAAGTGCCTGAAAATGTGCCTCGAAAGTGCCCGAAATTGTAATTTCCATATATCTCAAAATATGTGTGTGATATTTAAAATCTGACTTCATATTCTTGTTCAGGAGGTCAAATTGAGTGGTAGTGGGTCTAACCCTGATATAAGAGCAACCATATCAAAATTTGGAAATAAAAAAATGTGATTTCCAGAGAGGTTTCTACGGCCCTGGAGTGACACGCCAAGGGCGCGCCTCAGTACTTTTTGTTGCTAGTGTTTTTGACTTCGGTCTAAGACTATTGAGTCTTGGGCCTAAGTATTCCCTGAGTGAAAATACCTATGCTTAGCATTATTTCACCCTCATATCATTCAAGACATTCCCCAATACTCATTCAAACACAGCCAAATATTTTACTCCTAAATTTTAAGTCCCAAAGCTCATCTGGATCTTAAGGCTCTCATTCAAGCTTCAAGTCTCCATCTCCAATCTTCATAAAGTTCATCTCCAAAGCTAAGGTATGTGGGTTTCTTATATGGGTTCCTTTCACCTATGATTCCCAAGCTTCTTTTTGTTCAAAATTGCATGGTTTAAAGTTAATTTACTCATGGGCCTTATTTAATATGAAATTCACTGCGCACTATGTGGGGGTTTATGAAATTGTGATTGTTTCACTATGTTTTAGGCTACGAATCTAAGATCTATTGTGAGATTTGATGAATGTTTTTGATGTATATTACTTAAGGGTATAATCAAATATCTACTGGTATTTTTACGTTGAAGTTTTTAGCATGATAACACTCTTGAATTGTATGGTTTTACAGTAGCACTACACACCCGCCAAGTGTGATAAAATATCCGAATTATTATTTCTTGAGGAATTGATGGTCTAATGCATGTCTTATGAATTGAATGACTATATGATGATGAAATGAATATATGTATATGGTATTCTCTAGATGGTGTTGTGAGTTGACCAAGCCTAGCTCGGGGGTTGTATGCTCGGGTAACCATATCAAGAGGCTGGTACCTTGGTTTCCTAGTATGGGGGTAGTAGTTGTATAACCATATTGAGGGGTTGGTACCTCATTAACCATATCGAAGGGGTTTCTACCTTGGTACCTAGCTCCAGGGGTGGTAGGCCCGGTACCCATATTAAGGGGTTGGTACCTCATTAACCATTTTGAAGGGTTTGTACCTCATTCGCCTCTCAAAAGAGGTGGTAGGCCTTAGATATTCTATATTGATGGTCACTTGCTACACATATATTATGTTCTATTATAAGCATGATTTTTACTTCAAGTATCATTCATACATGTTATTTTGCTATTATGCTATCTACTGAGTATTTTTATGCATTTTGCCTATGATATATATCTATTGTTGCATTGCATCCTACATACTTAGTACATCCAAACATACTAATGCATACTCTATGCCTACATGATGTCACCATGTAGGAACTGGAGCACTACTTGATCATCCTCCCCCTCTACGTGGCTAGTATGGTTGTCTCTCAAGCTTGTTGGTGATTTCTCTATTCCAGGGACATTGCTTATGATCTCTTGCTATGTAGTAAGACTATCTTTCATTTGTTTATATATTGACTATGAGGGTGAGCCCGATTGCTTATCGTAGCCCCCGCTCTTATCTATGTAGTAGAGGTGTTATTGGACATATTATGTATCTATGCTATGAGCCTTGACTCTATTGTTGTTGATTTCTATGATATGAAAGTATTCCCTTAGCCCCGATTTTCCCAATTTAATATCTCCTGATGCTTGTTTTATTGCTTCTGCGACTAAGGATATGTAATGATGTTCTAAGAGGGTTGCTTGGGGTCCTATTGGATTTCCCTTGCGCTGTGTCATGTCTAGGCCCTAGGCTTTGGTCGTGATAACAAAGTAGGCTAGTAACAACTCAGAGCTATCAAAAGAGGTATGCTGATAGGAAGATCTGGCCTTTGGAGTTTATGTTAGGTAACCTCGTATGGCTTAAGGTATCACCCCCCTAAGTATGGATTGAGATTTGCAAAGAGTAAAAAGCTCAACCTATGGTTTATCGACCCATTTGAGATCTTGAGGAGAGTGGTTAAGGTTACGTACAAGTTGGCCTTACAACCCAAACTATCAATAGTTCATCCTATTTTCCATGTCTCATTGTTTGGCAAATACATACCAAATGAGTCCCATGTGATTTTCTATAATTCAATGGAGTTAGGTCTGAATTTGACCTATGATAAGGAGCTAGTGGCTATATTGGACAAACAGGTCTGGTGGCATAGGACAAAAGAGATAGCTTCATTGAAGGTTTTGTGGCACCATAGGCCGGATAAGGAGGCAATCCGGAAGACAGAGTTCAACATGCATGCTAGATATCCCCACCTATTTGAGGCTCTCTGTACTTACTTTTCTTTATTTTCAAGGACTAACATAGTTTTTAGTAGTCGATGGTATAATGACCTAAGTGGTCATTTTAAAAATTCATGCAAAAATTACCACTTTACCCCTCTCATGATCTTCCTTTTGTGTTATTTAATCAACTTGTATAGTCGATTTTGGATAATAATCAAAGAGTTAAGAACTTTGTTAGTTTTTTGAGTTTTATGTCTTAAAGTCATTCTAAAAGTGAGTTTTGATACTATTTAGAATTTTGGGTTTTGAAATGGAATTTTATGAATTCCATCAATTTCAGAACATAGAAATTAATCTAGGAAAAGTGTCAAAATCATATTTGGAGACCTTATGTGAAATTGAGGTCTTAAGTTGAAAAAGTGGGTTTAGAATGAGCTAGATTTGACTTTGATAAACATTTTGAGTTCAGATGCTCAAATTGGATTTCTGATGATTTTATTGGATTAAGGAGGTGATTTTAGGCCTACGACAAGTATCGTCATATTTTTTGGAAGTCCTAAAAGCATTTTGGCCATTTTGCATCCTAAACTAGTTTTGTTCCAATCTATTGGGTTTCAGGTCAAGGATATCTAGGATTTAATTTTTTATGGTTCCATTGAGTTTGAAATGCCAAATTTAATAGGATAACATATATGGTTTGTCTGTACGGAATTTCAAATAAATCTTGAAGGTTTGATCGGAAATTTGAGTTTTAGATTATCTAATGTATCTTGTGCAAGTGTGTGACCCTTCACGCTTGAGGGTTGAAGTCCCGTGTTTGCAAAGAGTTGGCCCTGATATTTCGTTTGTGATCACAATGGGTGGTCCCACAGTCGCTATCCCCTCCCTTTCTGGCCTTCGCATTCGCCCAACCTCTGCTACAATTGTAATATGTCTCCTTTGTATGCTCCATGATTGTGAAAGTAAGTGGGCCACAATCATTACGAACAAATCATGCTTGGGATTTTGTATAGTCAGGAAATATTCCTTTTTCACCATTGTTGATTTTCAAAAGTTTGAGTGACAATATTTTAAGGGATTCTTGCGAGGAAAAAGTCTCACAAAACATTTGGGTAAGTATTTTCAACCTAAAACCTTGGATTTCCATTTACTTATTTGGAATTTTAACTTAAATTTTAAATGCCTAGTTTTTGTGTTTTTTCAAGAATTCAAACCATAGGAAAAATGTAGTTTTCTACCTCGTTTCACTAAAATGTTACAATTTTTTCACTTATAAGTTTCATTTTTCATATAGAACCTAATTCCAAACTTATTTCCAGCTAGGGCATTTTTTAGATTTAACCAATTTTTTCGATCCCTAATTATGGTAATATGGTATCAATAGAATCCTTATGATTTTTAGATTATATTCTTGACAGTCTGTTGACTATTCAGAGTCAATTTTCATGAGTCATTTATCCGGTTGGTGTGTTTATGTACAGTGGCATTGAGGTAGGTTTAGCTAACCCTTTTCTGGGACTGGGATAGAGTAATTGAATAGTTGTATGCTATAATCTATGAGATGAGAATGTATCATGAGTTTGTGTTAAAAATTATTGATGTGGTGCCCATGTAGGTGTATTTCTATTATATAGAAAAGCAAAAGAGAGGATGACCAACGGCAAACTTGTAATTATTTTGTTATGTAAGGGTAAAAAATATTATATTGGATTATTTCATACTAACAAATAATAAAAAATTATCAAAAAGGATAGTAAGAAAACAAAAAAGTAGTTCTAGAAACTTCTTTCTATTATATAGAAATATAAAATGAATGATGACTAATTATAAAAATATAATTTCACATGCTAGCAAATATCTACCAAAAAACATAAGAAGATAAATAATAATTCTAGAAACATCTTTCAATAAATAAATGAAGAATGAGGAATCAAGAATAATACATCTGTCATTTTATCTTAATTTATTTAAATAAAATATATTTTGCATTGTGTTTGTCCTCTAAATTCACTCTACGTGATTAAATGTACAACACAATTTTTATCTATTGATTTTTTTCTAGAAAGTTTCTTTATTATTATTTTTGTTTTATTATATAAAAAGCCATAAATAGGACAGTCAAGGATATTTTTATAAAATTAATTAAAAAATAAGCTTGAAGTAATTATTGCATTATGCAATGTATGTATGTGTTTTTTAGAAATATCAATCCAAGTTTTAAAAAATTCTAATGGTTGTACAATGAAAAAGTTTTAATTTTTTTAACTAAATATACATCTTAAGATGTGGTGTCTAATTATTTCTTTAAAAGATTATGATTTTTTTTCAAAGTAACTTCAACAATTTAATTGCTCTTTTTTGTTATGAGTTAATAGTTAAGAAGTCCATTAAACTTGGCACACTTTATTAAATGCACATCTAATAATGAGAAAGTCTTAATTATAGCTTAACTCATTTTGTTATTATTTTACTTTCTTTTTTTTAATGAATTATTGTGATATCTAATCTAATTAGTCTATTTTGCTATTACTTTAATTTGATTCTATATTTTTTTTTCCGATTCATTATGTGTACTCAAAATAACAACTTTAATATAAAAAATTTATTCTTTTTAAAATTATAATTAATTGTTTTAACCTTTATTTTTGTTCTAACATACATGGAAAGAAATAAGTGAGATAAATTTAATAACATATTAGATTGAAATTAATGAATAAATAAAAGTAATTTAAATTTTTTTAAAAAATATATTTAAAAGATTGTAAAAAGTAGCTTTACAAATAAAATGAATGATGGAATGCTTTCATTTAACGTAAACTATAAATGTTTTACTAAATTATAAAAGAGTAGTTCTTCATGTAAATATATTTATCATGTTTGTACTTTATTTGATTTTAAATGTATTAGTTTAGATATTAAGTTTAATTTAAATTTGAAGTTGTCAAATCAAATTTTGATTAAAAGAAAAGTATTTTTAATTCAGTTGATATATATTTACATTATAATATTATTTTATTTTGCAATTAATTAAGTTAAAATTATTTAAGTATAATAGATAACTTATTTTGTTTTTGAAGTTAGTGTAATATTATAATTAATCAAGTTAAAATTAATTAAGTATAATAGATAACTTATTTTGTTTTTCAAGTTAGCGTAATATTATTGTTCTTTTGTCTAGATATAAATGATTAAATAATTTTTTAACAAGTTATCTCTTTTATTATATTAATAAATCTCATAAAAATATTATATTCTAGGAAATTTGAGTTTTCACAAACCTTATATTTGCGAAAAACGTCAATAAAAATAATTATTTTAAGTACAGAAAATGAACTATCACACTGGACATATTTTAAACATGTAACTTATTAGTTATTACTAATTACATAAACAAAATAAATTTAAACGTATACTAATAAAAATGACAAATGCATAATTATAATTAAAATTTTAGATTATCAACCAATAATGAAAAGAAAAAAATATATAGACAGGCCAAAAGATGAATTGACATATAACTATATATAGTATAGACATAAAAAATATTTACAAAAAGAATTGAAACTTTAATTTTAACAGAAAAGTTTGGACTGTGCTCATAATTCGAGTCTATACATTATCTTTTAATTACATTAATGTGAATGATAAAAGTACTTGGTGACTAACACTTACTAAAAAACTTGAATTTACAGACAAATAAATTGTGTGGCTAAATAGTAAAATTCGTCACTAATCTCATTTAGCAATGAACTTTTATTAGTTACTAACAACTAGAGATGTGATGACGATGAAGTTAATAGCTAATTTCATAATTTCTTTTAGTAGCTAGTTACTAACAACTAGAGATGCGATAACGACGAAGTTTAATAGTTAATTTCATAACTTTTTTTTAGTAGTGTAGATACTATTCTATATGAAAATAAATAAATAAATATTATGGATACAAATAATTTTCTATTAGCAGTTAAGATATACTATATGCCGAACTTCATTTTTATATTTCTTGGTTCTAAAATCTGCTTGAACAACTAATTTAAAAATATTGATCTTTGAGATAGTAATGCAAATGTTTCAATAATTAATACCAATAAAATATAGGTCAAAGTGCTACAATAATATGTTTTACGAATAATTTTTTTAAAATAGACAAAATAACAAGACATATTGGGCCCGTTTACGGCCCTTAAACTATCTAGTATGTGTATATATATATATATATAAATAATTGTGTGCATTATATTATTACTACATTTAAAAAAAAACTAGCCTAAATTTTTCAAGATAAACAATGCTCATATAAAAGAAGATGATAATTCATCATTACACTAACAATTAAGGAGAAAATTAAATATAATTAATAAAGTTTTGTCATTGATATTAAAAGTAAAAAATATGCTGGTATTGATATACGAAAACACTCTAACGAATAAGATAAAGGATGAACAATTACACTATTTTAGAAAAAATAATAATGAAGGAAAGGAAATAACTAATTCAAAATTAAATAAGAAGAAATAGAAGTAGAATAATTCTATGTTTCTCGTAAAGTTTGATCCATAAAGTTATTTAAATAAAATTGTATATTTTTAAAAATATATATATGAGGTAAAATTCTAATTAATGTTAAATAACATGATTTTTTTACCATATTAAATACGGACTTTAATTGAGAGCAAAATTATAAATATTATGATATTAATTAAATGATAAATATTTTACAATAAAAGTTGTCTTTGACGACTATATTTGATGACCAGCGACCGACGATATTCTACTTTGATTATCTTTGTTTGGATTCCAATCTATCTTTTGATACTTCATCAATGGCACAACTCGTTACTCATCTCTGATCTACTATGGCGACAAATGATATTCGAGTTCTATTCTCCGACCAACTAATCCCACACTAAATCTGCCATCGGTGTCAGACTCTAATGACGACAACTACTTCCTTCCCTTTTTCCAACGAATCAGGGTCTCTATTAAACCGACTTGGCAAGCAGTATACGATATTTTCTTGTTTTCTCTTTCATTTCGACAAAAATAAGAAGCCCTAGTTTTCTTCTTTTTTCCTTCTTTCTTTCTTTCTTTCTTCTTCGGCGACTAGCAGGTTTGGCGAGTTTCAACGGCGCATCTTCCAATCAGAATTTTTTGATGAAAAATAGATTCCGATGATGTTTACGGGTGACGTCTACAATTGGTATTTTTAAGCAACATTCATCATTTTTTACCAGACCACCAGGTGACATCTTTCAATTTCTTGTTATTTCTTATTTTAATCAATTGCATCTTCTAATTGCTTCTATTTCTTTCCCTTTAAATATTTGTGCTATTGTCTCTTGCTTGTTGTGTTGACCTTTATATTATTTGATTTATATTTTTCTAGCTTACATATCACATTGGGTTGTCTACTTGTTTATTCATTGTGACTTGTATCAGATTGTTTGATTAGTTTTACCTTATATTTTAATGTTCCGTAGTGTGGGGTGTATAGGTTTCTCTAGATTGTATCTTCCTGATCTTTATAGCTTAGTGAGTTATTAGTTTCTAGTTTAGTGGTGTCAGGGTCTAACAGTGGACTAGGGTCGTGTCATCGGTTGGGGTCAAAGGTAAGGGGTAGGGAGGTAAGAGGGGCATGATCTTATTTAAGTTAAGGATAGGATCGTGGAATATAAGATCACTTACAGGAAAACCCATAGAGCTTGTGAAGTTTCTTAAGAGGTAACATATAATATAATGTATGTTCAGGAGACCAGATGGGTAGGTAACAAGGATCGAGACGTAGATGGATTTATGTTATGTTACTCGGGTAGTTCTAGGTATAAAAATGGTGTAGGTATCCTAGTAGATGCGGACCTTAGGGAATATATGGTTGAGCTTAGGAGGTTTAATGATAGGTTGATGTCTATCAAACTTGTGATTTGTAGGCATGTAATGAATGTAGGTAGTGCCTATGCGCCTCAAGTAGGCCTAGATTAGGAAGTCAAAAAGCTCTTTTGGGAAGAGTTGGATGAGTTATGAGAGACATACCAGAGACAGAAAAAATCTTCATTTAGGGGGGACTTTAATGGACATATCGGGGAAAGCACAAGCAGATTTGAAGATGTCCATGGAGGCTGTGGTTTTTAGGGAGCGGAATGGAGGTGGGACGTCTCTCTTGGATTTTGCCAAACCTATGAGTTAGTTATTGCTAACTCATGTTTCTCAAAGAGGGAATATCAATGCATCACCTTTTGTAGTATGGTAGCTAAGACATAGATTGATTATTTACTTCTCCGAAAGGGTGAAAGAAGCTTTTGTAAGAATTGCAAGGTTACTCTGAGTGAAAATATTTCCACTCAACATAAGCTTCGAGTGATGGATTTAGAGATTAAGCGAGAAAAGAACAAGAACACTATTAATGCCCTACATATGATTAGATGGGGAGGCTTGAATCCTATCCATGCATGAGAGACAGAAGAAAAACTGAGTAGCTTAGACGTGGATATGTGAACAAGATGTGGGACACTAATGTTGGTTGCATCAGAAAAGGAGCTATTGAGGTACTAGGGGTTTCGAGAGGGATCTTTCGTGGATGTCAAGGCAATTGGTGGTAGAATGACAAAGTCCAAGGGAAAGTGAAAGCTAAGAAGATTACTTATACTAAGTGGTTAGAGTGTAGGGATGAGGATGCAAACCGAAAGCTTAAGGAGATCTATAAGTTGGCAAAGACAGAAGTGAAGATGGCAGTGACAAGTTCTAAGACAGCATCATTGAGCGCATATATATGGTGCTAAGTGATAAAGGTATGGATAAGAGATTGTATAGGCTCATGAAAGAGAGAGAAAGGAAAGCTCGCTAGTTAGACCAAGTGAAGTACATCAAAGATGATGAGGGTAAGGTGTTGGTGGATGAGACTTCTATTAAGCTAAGGTGGCAAGCTTACTTTCATAAACTCTTAAATGATAATGGAGATAGTGATATTGAACTGGATGAGTTGGAATGCTTCGAAAGTTATCGAGATTTTGGTTATTATGGATGGTTCTGAGTTGAGGTGGTTTGACATTTTATTAGTAGGATGAAGAGAGGGAGAGCGATTAGACCCACTGAGATACCAATAGATTTTTGGAAAAACATGATCAAGCATGGCATAGAGTGGTTGACTAGACTATTCAATGCTATCATAAAGACTGCCAAGATGCCCGATGAATAGAAAAGGAGTACAATGGTTCCATTGTACAAGAATAAGGGTGATACTCAAAACTATAACAATTACAGAGCTATCAAGTTGTTAAGCCACACTATTAAGGTCTAGGAGTTAGCAGTGAAGATGAGGGTAAGAAAAGGAGTGTCTATTTTAGAGAATCAGTTTGTATTCACGCCGGGGGCGATAGACTATTGAAGCAATTTATCTTATTCGGAGATTAGTGGAGAACTATAGGGAAAAAAAGAAGGATGTTCATATGATTTTCATTGATCTCGAGAAGGCCTCAGAGAAAGTTATGAGGGATGTCCTATGGAGGTTTCTAGAGGTGAAAGGTTTTCTAATGGTATATATTAGGATGATTAAAGGCATGTACGACGGAGCCAAAACTTGGGTAAGAACGGTTTGAGGAGTCTTAGAGTATTTTCCTGTTGTGATGGGACGTCATCAAGGATCTTTATTAAACCCTTTTTTTTCCTTAGTGATGGATGAGCTGACATAATATATTCAATAGGAGGTTCCATGGTGTATGCTATTTGCAGACATCATAGTACTAATTGATGAGACTCAGGCTAAATTTAATGATAGATTAGAGGTTTGGAGACACACTTTGGAACCCAAATGATTCAAACGGAGCAGGACTAAAATAGAATACTTGAAGTGCAAATTCAATGTTGCGAGGAATGAAGCAGACATTGATCTGAAGTTTGCCACTCAACCTATTCATAAGAGATAAAACTTTTAATATCTTAGGTCCATCTTCTATAGTAGTGGAGATATCAACGATGATGCCATACACCATATTGGGACAACGTGGATGAAATGGAGGTTTGCCTCTGGAGTATTGTGTGATGAAGGTACAACCTAAACTCAAAGTTACGTATTATAAGATAGTAGTTAGACCATCTTTTCTCTATGGGGTAGAGTGTTTGCCAATCGAAAACTTATATATTTAGAAAATGCAAGTCACAAGGAGGACGATGTTGAAATGGATATGTGGACATGCCAGGAGAGATAAGATTAAGAATAAGACCATTCGGGAGAAGCTAGAGGTGGCCCTGTGGCTGACAAGATATTGGAAGCGAGACTGCGATGGTTTGGACATATACAAAGAAGGAGTATTGATGCTCCTATTAGGAGGTGGAACAGGTTGGATTTAGGAGTTGCACGAAGGAGTAGAGGTAGACCAAAAAAGTATAGTGGAGAGGTGATCAAATAAGACATGGTGAAACTTGATCTCACTGAGGACATGAACTTAGATAGGAAGGAGTGGAGGTTATGAATTAGAGTAGCAGGCTAATAGGTTACTAGGATTAGTTTGATATCAAGCCATGCGGTATTAGGGTAGTAAGATTTGTTGTATCTTTATATTTCTATATTGTCATTATCTGTTTTATATATGTTTATTGTCTCGTACTTGCATACTATCATGTGCTTTTAGTTACTAGTCGCTCTTTCTATTTCCTTTCTCTTCTTTGCCTTTTTTCATATCTAGTTTATTCTGCTTATGTATTTTTTAGATGAGGGTTCCCCGAAAGTAACCTCTCTACCTCCATGGTGTAGTGGTAAGGTATGCGTACATTCTACCCTCCCTGACCCAACTTGTGAGATTCCACTAGGTGTGTTGTTGTTGTTGTTGTATTTTAGAATAAATGTTATTTAAATTTTCATAAATATTTTTTAGTTTCGTTTCCTCCTAAAAAATTAGAATTTTAGAAGTAAAAATAAGTGAGACAAAATAACATTATTAGGTTGAAAGAGCATGTTAGGACTTTTTAAAAAAAGTTTAATTTTTATGCACCGCAAATATATAAATTATTCTACACCATCAGGTAAAGTTGACCTACTATTGCCGATTATCTATTCTTTCTATTATTTTAAACTTTATTTTCTAAAAATTAAAGTAACTTCCATAAATTTATCTAAGGTTTTGATTGTGGAGAGAGGAATGGAGGTGGGATGTTTCTCTTGGACTTTGCTAAAGCCTTTGAGTTGTTTACTGCTAACTTATAGTTTTTGAAGAGGGATAATCACTTGGTTACCTTCCATAGTACGATAGCTAAGACTCAGATTGATTACTTACTCTTTTGAAAGAATGATGGAAGCCTTTGTAAGAATTGTACAGTTATTCTAAGCAAAAATATATCCACTAAGCATAGGCTTCTAGTGATGAATTTAAATATTAAGAGGGGTAAGGGGAAGAAGGCTATTTATGCCCAATTTAGGATTAGATAGGGAGGTATGACTCCTACCCTTTCTTGGGAGATGGGGGAAAATTGAGTAGGTTAAGGGCTTGGAGTAGTAGTGGAGATGTGAATACCATGCGGGACACCATTGTTGGTCACATTACGAAATAGCTACCGAGGTATAAGGGGTATCAAGAGGAACCTTTATTGGACATCAAGGTAATTGGTCATGGAATGGAGAAGTTCAAGGCAAAGTGAAAGCTAAGAAGATTACCTATACAAAGTGGCTAGAGTGTTGGATTGAGGATGAAAAATGAATGCATAAGAATATATATATATATATATGATTGCAAAGATAGAAGCGAACACGGTGGTGATGAGTGCTAAGACAATAACATTTCAACACTTGTATATTAAATTAAGTGAAATAGGTAGGGACAAAAGATTGTACAGGCTCTGAAAGAAAGATGAAAAATTGCAGGACTTGGGCCAAGTGAAGCGCGTTAATGATGAGGAGGGAGAGGTGTTGATGGATGAGACTTCTATTAAGCTAAGGTGGCAAGCTTAGTTTCAGAAACTCTTAAATGAAAAAAAGGATAAAGATATTGAGTTGGGTGATTTGGTACACTCTGATAGTAATCAAGATTTTGGTTATTCCAAGCATTTCAGAGCTAAGGTGGTTAGATGTGCTATTTGTTGGATGAATAGAGGGAGAACGATCAGTCCTAATGAGACTTTGGTGGATTTTTAGAAGAGCATGGTCAAGGATGGTGTTGAGTGGTTGAATGGGTTGTTTATTGCTTTTATGAAGACTGCTAAGATGCCAGATGAAAGGAGAAGGAGTCTAATGGTTGCATTGTACAAAAATAGGTCAATATTAAAAATTGTAATAATTATAAGGGTACCAAATTATTAAGTTACACTATAAAGTTTTGGGAGAGAGTGGTGGAGATGAAGGTGAGAAAAGGTATATCTATTTTAGAGAATCAATTTGAATTCATATTGGGACGGTTGATTACTAAAGCAATTTTTCTGGTTAAGAGATTAGTGGAGGAATATAGGGAAAGAAACACGGAACTTCGTATAGTATTTATTGACCTTGAGAAGAACTTTGATAAAATTTCGAGGGATGTCCTATGGAGGTATCTAGAGGTAAAATATTTTCCAATGGTGTATATTAATGTGATAAAGGACATGTATGATGGATTCGAAACATGGATAAGAATGGTGGGAGGAGACATAGAGTATTTTTTGGTTGAGATAGGACTTTATCAAGGATCTGTATTGAGTGGGCTTTTCTTTTTGCCTTACTAATGAATAAGCTGACATGGTGTATTCAGAAGAAGGTTCCATGTACGGTGTATATGGCTTGTAAATGACATAGTCTGATTAATGAGACTCGGGCTAAAGGTAATGATATTTGGAGGTTATACTTTGGAATCCAAAGGCTTTAAACTGAGAGGGACCAAAACAGAATACTTTGAGCGCAAATTCAGTATTATAAGGGGCAAAACAGCCATTGAAGTGAGGCTTGTCACTGAACCTATTCCCAAGATAGAAAAATTTTAAGTATCTTGGGTCCATCATCAAGAGTGGTGGGGATATCAATGATGGTTTTGGATATCATTTGGGCAGAATGGACAAAATGAAGACTTTCCTCTAGAGTATTGTGTGTTAAGAAGATACCACCTAAACTTAAATACAAGTTTTACAGAAATGTGTTTATACCATCTTTGCTATATATGATAGAGTGCTGGTTAATTAAAAACTTAGATATTCAGAAGATGCATGTCGCAGAGATGAGGATGTTGAGATGGATGTGTGGACACACTAGGAGGGATAAGATTAGAAATGAGATTATTAGGGAGAAGTGAGAGGTGGTATCTATGGCAAATAAAATGAGAGAAGCGAGACTACGATGGTTTGGATATATGTGGAGAAAAAGTCTGACTCTCCTATTAGGAGGTGCGAGAGGTTGGATTTAAGAGTTACATAGTGGGGTAGAGGTAGATCAAAAAAGTTTTGGGTGAGTTGATTAGACAGGATATGGTGCATCTTCGTATCGCTGAGGCCATTACCATAAATAGAAAATAGTATAGGTTGCATATTAGGGTAGAAGATTAGATGGCTAGTAGGGGTAGGATGATGTCGACCTTTGTAATTTAGTAGGTTAGTAGAGGTAGCCATATCATTATATACTATGTTGTTAGTGTCCGTCATTTATTTTACTACTTTTATCATCTTTATAAATTTTTATTTGTTGTCCACTTTAGTCGTTATTTCATATCTAGTATTTTTCTGCTGTTTAGGATGGTATTTTTGAGATGAGGGTTTTTCAAAAACAACCTCTCTATATCTATGAGATAATGGTAAGGTTTGCATACATTTTACCCTCCCCAGACCCCACTTGTGGGATTTCACTAGGTATGTTGTTGTTGCAATTTATTTAATTTAAAATAAATATCTAATCTTCTTAAAGTAAGAAAAATGTTTTACAAAACTATTTCACAACCTCACACCTTAAATCTTCACCCTAATACAAGTTTTGAATATTGATTTTCAATATTACTTTTGAATTCAACTCCTAATTCTAAATTTGTGATTTGATTCCCGACCTTGCGCATTATTCGAGTT
>DF360027.1:45148-56117 GCA_000787875.1 Solanum virginianum | reverse complement strand
AAGAAAGAGTGGCACCCGGATCAATCAATGCATACACATCAAATTCAAAGACTTTTAACATATCGGTGATGACATCGGGAACCTTCTCAACCCCTTGCCTCCGTTGGAGTTCATAGAACCAACCGTGCCTTGGGGCACCACTTTATTGACCATATCTCCCTAAAAGAACCGCATTTGCACCTTGTGGACGAACTTTCTTACCCTTGTTAAGGTTACAAGGACAATTAATCTTTTTGTGACCTACTTCCCCACATCCATAACATGTATTAATGTCTTTCAAACATGGGCCCTATGACCCCTACCACATTTTGAACACACATTATTAGGAACCACACCACAAACCCTTTGGGCCCTTGGAAAGTCATTGGAAGACCCCCTATTAGAAGCATGAGAAGAACCTTGGCCTTGATGGAACCGACCACCCTTTTGACTTTGGAACATTCCCTCAAAACGGGCCCTTTTGGCCTCATTACTCCTATCTCTCAAGTTTTTCTCCTCTATTTGTTCAGCATAGGTCATCAAATGGGAAAAATCCATGTCACTAATCAATATAGCGGACTGACATTTCTCAATATGCAAATAAAATACACCCATCATGAACTTGTTCATGCTAGACCTTGGGTAGGCAAAGTAGGGATCATATTTAGAGAGTTGATTGAACTTGAGGGCACACTCCCTCACACTCGTAGACACATGTTTAAAATTCATAAACTATAATATCTTTTCCTCCCTAAGCTCAAGAGGGAAGAACCGATTAAGAAAAGTCGCCTTGAGCTCCTCCTAAAGCACCACATTATTGATTCCCTTCTCCTTCTTCCAATGATTAAACCATATTTGTTCTACCCCTTTGAGTTGGTAGGCTACCAACTCTGCTTACTCTTCGGATCTAACACCTATGATAGCCAATATCTTGTAGACCTCATTAATGAACTCTTGAGGGTCCTTATCTACCTTAGACCCATAGAATTCTAGTGGGTTTATCCTCATGAAGTCTCTCACCCTAGATCCCTGGATAGGAGAATAAGGGGCTTGGACCCCTTCCTTAACTTGGTTGGCCACAAGTTGAGCTAGCAAAGTGAGAGCATCCCGGAGCTCAAAATGAGTTGGTTATTCCTCAGGAGTGCGAGCTCTCCTTCCTTTTTTGTTAGGCATGATCTGAACATAACAAGGAACATTTGTTAGAGGGAAAACTCACCTAATTTTATAGTATGACATAGATCAAGAAGAAGGGAAACATTTACTAAAACATCTCATATCCTCCTACTCATAATTATGGTACACAACACAACCATGAATAGGACCCTAATCAACGCAGTATGTTAGATGCTGAGCACCATTAACAACCTAGTGCTCTGATGCCAAGTTTATCACGACCCAACCCTAGGGCCTAGACATGACAAGATGAATGGAGAACCCTAAGGGGACCCCAAACAAGCCTTTTAACATATCATTATATATCATTAGTCGTGGAAGAAATTAAACATCATAACTAGATTAGAAATAAGGGGATAAAAGGGCTAAAGGGAAACTTTCATGACGTAAACATTAAAATAGAAGAGTCAAGCCTCAATACATAACATATCCAACAACACCTGTAAAACATAGATTGGAGCAAAGGCCAAGACAAGCAGCCGGGCTCACCCTCATCATCAATAGATACATTAAAGAAAGATAATCTTAGTACAAAACATGAGATCATAGACATTGTCACCGATATGGAGGACTCACCAACTAGCTTGAGAAAAATCATACTAGCCACGGGGAGGAAGATGCTCAAGTGGGGCTCCAGTTCCTAAATGGTGACATCATGTAGGCATAGAGTATGTGTTAGTACATTTGAATATACTACGTATGTAGGATGCAATGCAACAAGAGATAAGCAATATAATCACAATGCATAAACATAAGTAATGAGTAGCATACAATAATATAGCATGCATAGAAGATGGTTGAAGTAAATCATTCTTACATAGAACATAATACATGTGCAAGAAGAGACCATAATTGTAGAATTCATAATCTATTGAGGTACCAAACCCCTCAATTAGTTAGCGGATCATATCACCTTACCATCCATGGTGATTGAGGTACCAACCCCTCAATTGGTTGGTGGAGTAAAGCATCTTACCCTACCACCCGTGGTGATTGAGTTGCCATCCCATTAACCCAGTTATCAAGGTAAAAACCCCTCGATATGGTTATCCAGGTATAAACCCCTCAACATGGTTATCTAGGTACAAAACCCTCGACATAGTTATCAAGGTACAAACCCCTCGACATGGTTACCGGGGCTCACAACCCCCCGAGTGGGGCATGGTCAATTCCTAACATGATATAGAGAATATCTTATACATACATTCCTTTCATTATCATAAAGACATTCAACTCATAAGACATACACTAGACCTTTAATTCCTTAAGAAATCATAATTAGACATTTTATCAAACACTTGGCAAATGTGTAGTGCTAGTGTAAAACCATGCAATTTAGAGGTGAAATCGTTCAAGAAAATTTAATGTAAAACTATCCATCAATACTTGGTAACACCTTCAAGTAATATACATCAAAACCTTTCATCAAATCCCATAAGGGATCTTAGATTCGTAGCTCAAAACATGCTAAAACAGTCACAATTTCAAACACTTGAATTTTGAGAGAAATATTAGTCTAAGGGTTTGAGAGAGTGTTGGGAAATATCTTGGATGATATGAAAGTGAAATATGGCTAAGTAAAGGTATTTTCACGTAGAAGAAGACTTAGAACCAAGAACCAAAAACCTTGGACTGACCAACAAATAATTGGGCACAAAATACACACTGGCACGCCCTTGGCACATCATGCCTGGGGTCTGCTAGCTCACTTGAAATCGCATTTTTACGATTTTAAAATTTTGCTATGGTTGATCTTAAATCAGGGTTAGACCCATCACCTACTCAATTTTGCCCCTGAATAAGAATATGAAGTCATATTTTTGACACCACGTATGAAATTTGATATATATGAAAATTATGATTCTGAGTACTTCCAAGGCATGTTTTCGTGCACTTTTTGGGGTTGTTTCTCTACCTAAACTCCATGGTATCATAATCATCAACTTACAATTGGCTATTTATGAATGCCACCAATGGAGGTGCTCGAAAAGCAGAAGGGATGTTGCTCCTAGCTGCGCTATGTCACACAGGGGACATGTTCGGGATTTCAGTCCATATTTCTATTGCTAGATCATACTCCTCTGCATATGTCAACAATATTAATTTAGGTACTCTAATGCCTCCTATAACATAGAACTTACCATCTATGAAGATATCAGAGGACATCTTATGAGGTTGATTCATGCTAGATAAAGTCTTCCACATGTCTTCCTTCGAATTATACATTTCAGCTGAGCTGAGGATTTTACCACTTGAATCACAACTGTTAGCCAGAAAGGAAATCTCTCTAAAGCTCAACCAAATAGAAATCTTAGCTCATTTATCTGCATCTCGAATGACCAAGTATTAGTCGATAAGCTATGTCGGTAAATAAACTGTGCCAGTACATTCTTTTTTAAAAAGATAAGCTCTGTAACAACCACCAAAGATTCCTTATCAGAGAACACGAAGATGTATTTGGGTTCATGGTTGGTAGATGCATTAAACTGTGCCTAGTAGGGTCAAACACTTCTCATTTGGGGGGGTTGGCATGAGAAATACACCTAATGCTCAGTGACACGATTTTTTCCCTCAACCTCTAAACTTTATTGCTCCTAACTAATGACTAAAATTCACTATTCAAAGATACTTCGATGCCATAATCTTACCTAGAGTATAGAATAAGATAGTTGATAGAGTTATCACAGCCAATGCCTATCATAATGAGAATTGCTTTTATCATAATCCCTAATATTGATAAACAAAAATATAGGGATTTTGAACAGTGAATTTTGAGTAGAGAACTTTATTGCTTGAGGAAAAAATATAGTGTCATTGAGCATTGGGTGCATTTCTCATGCTAGAAACCCCCTAATGGGAAGTGTTTGACAATACTAGACACAATTGGATGCATCTGTGAATCCTAAATCGAAATAAGCGCTTCGTGTTCTCCGACAAGGAATCTTTTGCAGTTGTTATAGAGCTTCTCATTTTTGGAAAGGGTATGCTGGCATAGGTTATTTATCGGTATAGCTTACTGTTTAATACATGGTCATCCGAGATACAGATATTTGAGGCAAGATTTTTGTTTGGTTCTAATAGCCATAGAGATGTTACTATTTTGGCTAGCGGTTGTGATTCACAAGGTAAAATCCTCAGCTCATCTGAAATGTACAATTTAGAGTAAGACATATGGAGGGCTTTGTCTAGGATGTATAAGCCACGTAAGATGTACTCTAGCGTCTTCATGGATGGTAAGTTCTATGTTATAAGAGGAATTGGAGGACCAAAATCAAAGTTGTTGACATGTGTAGAGGAGTATGATCTGGCAATTACAACATGGACTAAAGTTCCAAACATATCCCCTGTGTGACCTAATGTAGCTAGGAATGATATCCCTCCTTCTTCCCAAGCACCTCCGTGTTGTAAATAATGAATTGTATGCTGCTAATTATGATTCCATAGAGGTAAGGATTTATAACAAGGAAAGCAAAGCATGGGTTACCATTAGATGGTTGCTTGAACGAGTAACATCCTATCATAAGTAGGGTCTGGCTTATCGGGAATGTGCTGATAGTTTGATTGTAGTTGGAGGGCCAGGGATGAAGGGTATATTGAGGTTAATTAATAGGTACCGGGTGAAGGGCCTCCAAAATGAAACTTGCTTGACTAAAAGAGATTTGGTAGCTTCGTGTATAACTGCATGGTGATGGGATGCTGAAGATCCATGTGTTGGGTGTTGGGTGCTAATCAAAAAGGTGAAATAACAGGCAGTATAGTTAATAGTTTAAACACTGTCATTTACGTTTGCAGTGAGCAAGAAAATTTTAAGTTAGTGGATTGTACTCCAAGTTTTATGAGTTTTAAAATTGATGAAATCATAACCTTTGTCGATCTATGGTATTCTTGAGGTTCAATCTTATGATATTTTCTTTTATGTTTCTGAGTTATACATCCCTTGTCGCTTTTAATTTTCCCTTTTTCTCGTTACTAGAATTTTGTAAGAATCCTCCCTTAGGGTCATGCATAAGGAATTATTTTACCAGTTCTTGCATAATTGCTTCTTTTGCTAGTCAAATTGAGATTAGGTTTTAGTCATATTTTAGGTTGGATCTCAAAGTTGTGTCCCGTGTCATATGTCAAAATTGGGCCCTAATTCAAAGTCGATACCAACTAAAATTTTTTATCCTAGGTCAGGTTAGATTCTATTTAGGGTGTCAATTTCGAGATTGTTGGAATTGGATCACATATTAGTCATTGAGATCCACTGTTAATTCCCCGGTTAGATCAGGTCTATGTTGAAACTGGGTTCTAGATCAGTTATTAAGACTAGTTGTTAGTGTCAGAGTCAAGGCATTTTTAATATTGGGCTCCAAATCAAGTGTCAAGGTCAAACTCTAAACTGATCTTTGAGGTCAGATGCTAATTCAAATATTAGATCCTACATAGAAAATTAAACTCAAGTCTTGAATGGATCATTAAAGTCATCCCAATTTTTTAATTATAAAAACAACAGGACCATAATCTTCACAATTAATGTACACCACATATATTGGGAAAGAAAATAAAAATAGTAGAAAAAAGAGATATCTCCTTGTCTAACTATTTAAGTATTGGTTTGATGATAGAACTAAGTTTATGTTGTGATTAGTTATGTCTTTGAATTCTTTAAAATTTGAACAAAAGATGAATGGTATATTATTTTCTTTATCTCAAAATATTAGAAAAATATTTGTGGTAGTAGTTAGTAAAATGGAAAATGGTACAAAGACTATTTTTAGTCGAGAAGTAGCACGCTGAGAAATTACACTAATTGGGACTTATTAAAAAATAATATTATCTCTAACATTAGTTATTATTTCTTTCAGACCTTGTTTATAGAATATGCCTCTTCCATGCTGGATTAAGGTACCACTCTTATTATTTTGAGCTTTTTCTCCAACACAGTGATGATGATTTGGGATTCTCACTCTTTAACTTGATTAGCATTACTATATAGTAGTAAGATTTTATCTTTGTCAGCTTCATTTTATTAGTTCTAAAATTTTTATAATTAAACTATTGGATTATCATTGCTGATTAAATGTCTAATTGATTGTGTTTTCGGGTTCTCTGAAAATAAAATTTATATATGTTGAGTTTTTTTTCGAAAAACTCCTATGATCAAGTAGGAAGATCGAGAAAATATGAAAAAAGGAAAAGTGTTCAATTTTCTAATTCAAAAATGACATCAAGTCCATTTATAACCTACCTACATTAAAGGCCTTGTAAACCTCCATAATTGGGAATTATTTGACCTTATTCTCCATTTATCGTTTGTGTTTCATCAAATAAGCAAGCCACCCATATTATTAATATACTTTGAGCCTTTTGTTTTTTTTAAATCTCCTTACTTCTGTAATCTTTCTTTCTTTTCGTCACAGTATGAATAATAGGTATAGGTCAAGTAAAAATTTAATGTTGATAGAGTAGAGTAAGTAGGTATTTTCTTGTCATATTTTTCCTCCATATTTCATACTTCCATAAGGATATTTCATATTTAGCTTTTTCGGTGCATACTTACTCACTTCAGTTGCCCTTGTTTATAAGTAGTGGTTCTTCATAGTTTACATAGTTGCATAAGATCTTTGAAATTCTATTAAATTTAAATCTTAGTTCTACAGAATGGATATATCCAATCCTTCATTAGATTTAAAAAACCTAGGATGTTATCCTTATCTTTTAGTACCGTTATGCTGTTAGTCAGTGGTTCTTCTCTATCTTTGTATAGGCTTACTCTTTTGCTAGTAATTCATAAGCACCAAATATAACTTTCAAAATTAATTATTATAAATAAATACTAATTAATGTGAATTACATTCACAGGTGTTGATGACTTTACTTTTTTTGACGTATCGGACGATGGCTCAACAACAAGACACTATAAGGAGGGCGGCACCAAAAGTGTCGCTGGCATGGATTATGTATGATCTCTTCTATTTTTTTAAGCAGTGTTTGTTATCATTACATGGTTTATTTATTTCAAATATTGTTGTCTCATTATTTAGATAGGGCGGATACTCCTATTCAAATGCGGGGTGCTCCTTCAAAAATAGAGATGTAGGATACTCTTTTGTGAGTATTTGTACAAACTCATCTTATGTATATAGTTTAGGTATTTCCTGTTTTACATGTTGTCATTTTTCATTCTTGAATATTTTGCATTGGATTTGTATTAAAAAGTTATAATTATTCTTTGAGATGTGACCCAATACGTACAAAAACCCAAGGGATACATGTTCGGTTAGTTATTTCTTTAAAATTATACCATCTCGACTATTCGGGTATTTTATAATGTATAATCAAAATTAAAATTTTAAAATCATCCCAATTATACCGATTTCTCTTTGGTATCGGTACCGTTCGATTAATTGTTGATTTTTTTATTTTTAAAATTTCACTTCAAAATACACTACTGTTGAAATCTTTTTTGCAAAAATATATTTTTGAAGAAACACTTTAATTTACCATATTATTTGATCTGGAACTTCTTGGCATATTATTTGATCCAAGAATAGAAAATCTTCTTGCACTATTATTTGACCTAAAACTTTGTATAGGAATATTTGCATAGATTGTATCATATTGTTTGACAGAATTTCTATTGTGATATCCTTTAATTTGAAGCCTACTTAATTAAAAGCTAATTCGAAAGGACCCAACAAAGTGCCCGAAAATGTGTCTCGAAAGTGCCCGAAATTATAATTTCCATATATCTCAAAATTCGTATGTTATATCAAAAATACGACTTCATATTCTTGTTTAGGGGGTCAAATTGAGTAGAAAATGGGTGTAATCCAATTTAAGAGTAACCATATTAAAATTCAAAAATCACAAAATGCTATTTCTAGTGAGGTTTTCACGCCCGAGGGCGCCTCAGCTCACTTTTGTGGCCAATTTTCTATCTCGGCTCAAGACTTTTTAGTCTTGGGCCTAAGTGTTCTCATGAGTGAAAATGCTTATATTTGGCCTTATCTCACCCTCATATCATTCAAGACATTCCCAAATACTCACTAAAACACTTAGACAATATATTTCATCTCCAATTTCTAGTCTTAAAAACTCATCTAGATCTTAAGGTTCTCATTTAATCTTTTAGTGTCCATCTTCGATCATCTTCAAGAATTCTCCAAAGTCAAGGTTTGTGAGTTCTTTCATGAGTTCCTTTCACTCAAGATACCCAAGCTCTCTTATAACTAAAATTGCATGATTTAATATTGATTTACTCATGGGTCTTATCTATTATGAATTTTATTGCGCACTATGTTGGGGTTTCATGAAACTATGGTTTTTTAGCATGTTATGAGCTATGAATCTAAGATCTATTGTGACATTTGATGAAGGGCTTTGATGTATATGGCTTGAAGGTGTTACCAAGTACCAATTGATGGTTTTACATTGAATTTCTTAGCAAGATTTCACTCCTGAATTACATGGTTTTACACTGGCACTATACACCCGCCAAGTGTTTGATAAAATATCTAGATTATAATTTCTTGAGGAATTAAAGGTCCAATGCATATCTTATCAGTTGAATGACTATATGATGATGAAATGAACGTATGTATATGGTTTTCTTCTATATAGTACTGGAATGTGACCATGCCCTACTCGAGGATTGCACATCCATTAATCATGTCAAGGTTCTTGTACCTTGATAATCATATCAAGAGTTTTGTACCTTGATAACCCTGTCGGGGGTTTTGTACCTTGGTCACCAAGGGTGGTAGAGTGAGATGATCCACCAACCATGTCAGAGGATTTGTACCTTGATAACTATATCAAGGGGTTTGTACCTTGGTCATCAAGGCTGGTAGGGTGCAATGATCCACCAACCAATTGATGGGGTTGGTACCTCAATCACCAAGCATGCTAGGGTGCGACAATCTACCAATATGATAGTGGTCTCTTCTTGCACATATATTATGTTCTATATAAGCATGATTTACTATATAGCATCTCACATGCATGTCATATTGTTATATGCTACTCATTGCCTATGCTTATGCATTTTGATTATTTTTCCTATCTCTTGTTGCATTGCATCCTACATACTCAGTATATTCAAACATACTAATGCATACTCTATGCCTACATGATGTCACCATGTAGGAACTAGGGCCCAAGTTGATCCTCCTCCTCCACGTGGCTAGTTCGATACTACTCATTCTTCTTTATTGTGTATTTTGACTATGAGGATGAGCCTAGTCACTTTGTCTTGGGCCCAGCTCTTATCTATTTATTAGAGGTGTTTGTTGGACATGTTATACATTTATGATATGAGCTTGACTCTTGTCTCTTGATTATGATGTTATGCAAGCTTTTCCCTTAGTACCATTGCCCCTTATTCTTACTTATTTATGTTATTTATATGCTTTCGCGACCAATGATCTGCAATGACAAGTTAAGAGCCTTGTTTGAGGTTCCTTCAGGTTCTCCATTCACCGTGTCACATCTAGGCCCTAGGCTCAGGTCATGACAAACTTGGTATCAAAGCATTAGGTTGATAGAATCTCAGAGTCCAACACATCACATCAATTAGAGTCCTATTCATGGTTGTGAAGTGCGCCATGACTATGAATAGGAGGCTATGAGACATTTGAGGAAATATTTCCCTTCTTCATGTTTTAAGTTGTCCTATAGAGTTGTGGGAAGTTTTACCCCCAAAAATTATTCTTTACTATGCTAGATCATGCTAAACACTTGAGGATGAAGGGCCCAAACTCTCGAGGAGCAACCTAACAATGGTGAGCTTCGGGATGCTCCCACTATGTTTGCCCAAGTTGAGGCCAACCAAGTTGATCAAGGGGTCTAAGCCCCTCATACTACTACCCCAAGAGCTAGGGTAAGAGACTTCACGAGGATGAATTCTCCAGTTATCTATGGGTCAAAGGTGGATGAAGATCCACAAGAGTTCATTGATGAGGTCTACAAAATCTTGAATATTATGGGTGTTGGGCTAAATGAAAAGGTGGAGTTGGCGGCGTACCAACTTAAAGGGGCAGCTCAAATATGGTATGACCAATGAGTTCAAATTGGGCTTCCTTAGTTGATTTTTCCCTCTTGACCTTAGGGAAGCTAAGTTGGTAGAGTTTATGAACTTGAAATAAAGTGCTATGAGTGTAAAAGAGTATTCCCTTAAGTTTGATCAACTTTCAAAGTATGCTACTCATTTGGTGGTCAATCCCAGATCTAGGATAAACAAGTTTATGATGGGGGTCTCTGACTTGGTAAGTGAAGAATGCCTGTCCACCATGCTAATTAGTAACACAGACTTGTCTTGATTAATGACCTATGCTGAGCAAATGGAGGAGGATAAATTAAGGAAGATAAGGGGGCATGGGGCCAAGAGGGCCCATTTTGTAGGTAAGTTCCAAATGGGTGTTAGATCTCTTCAAGGCCAAGGGCCTTCTCGTGCTACTAATAGGGGGTTTGCAAATGACTTCCCTAGGCCTCAAGGTGTTGGTGGTGTGGCTCTTATGGATGTATGTCCTAGATGTGGAAAGACTCATAATGGCCCGTGTTTGAAGGGTTCTAATGCATGCTTTGTTTGTGGGGAGCTTGGTCATATTTGGGAAGAGTCATAATATCCCATATATGAAGGGTTCTAATACATTCTTTGGTCATGGGGAGCTTTTTCACAAGAAGATAGATTGTCTAACAAACCATAAGTATGGGGTGCAAATGCGATTCCATTGGGTAGAGGTGGTCCTCAAGGTGGTGCCTCAACAATCGATTTTAGGTCTACTGTCAAGGTTCTTGTACCTTGATAATCATATCAAGAGTTTTGTACCTTGAT
>DF360027.1:28019-44194 GCA_000787875.1 Solanum virginianum | reverse complement strand
AGTGTGAATTTTGGTTGAAGGAGGTTGCATTCTTGGGTCATGTGGTGTCGGGGTATGGTATAAAAAGTGGATACTAAGAAAACTTATGTGATTAGAAATTTGCCTAGACCATTGACCCCGTCAGATATTAGGAGCTTCTTGGGCCTAGCGAGTTATTATAGAAGGTTTATGAATGGGTTCTCCTCCATTGCTTCTCCTATGACAAAATTGACTCAAAAGAAGGTTAAGTTTGTGTGAACCGATGAATGTGAGAAGAGCTTCCAAACGTTAAAAGACACGATTGTGTCCGCTCCAATATTGTCACTACTGGATGGGCTTGAGGGATTTGTGTCACATTGTGATGCCTTCCAGGTTTGTTTTAGTTGTGTGTTTATGCAAAATGATAAGGTCATAGCTTATACTTCTAGACAACTCAAGGTACATGAAGGAACTACCCTGTCCATGATCTAGAGTTTGCCATTGTTGTATTTGCATTAAACATTTGGCGTCACTATTTTTATATAGTGCATTTGGATGTGTTAGATAAGGGGGCATGGGGCCAAGAGGGCCCATTTTGTAGGTAAGTTCCAAATGGGTGTTAGATCTCTTCAAGGCCAAGGGCCTTCTCGTGCTACTAATAGGGGGTTTGATGTATTGGATGTGTTCACCGATCATAAGAGCCTCCAATATATCTTCACTCAAAAAGATCTCAACTTGAGGCAAATGAGATGGTTATAATTTCTCAAAGACTATGAAATAAGTGTGCACTATCATTCGAGTAAGGCAAATGTGGTGGCAGATGCGTTAAGTAAGGTGTCTATGGGTAGCCTAGCTCATGTTGATGGTGGTGATAGTGAGATGGCTAGGGAGGTGCATCAATTGGCTAGATTAGGGGTTAGGTTGGAAGAGGTTTGTGATGATGGTGTTGTGGTTATTTGTGGGTCTAAGTCCTCTTTTGTTGATAAGGTGATAGCAAAGCAAAATATTGATTCCTCCTTGCTTGAATTGAAGGCCTTCGTGAAAGAGGGAAACGTACCAATTTCCTCCCAAGGGGGAGATGGTGCCCTTAGGTACCAAGGTATGTTGTATGTTCCTTGTGTTGATAGTTTGAGGGAGAAAATCCATGATGAGGTCCATAATTCTTCTTATTCTATTCACCCCGGTTCCATCCAAATGTATAGAGACTTGAGACATGTGTATTGGTGGGCAGGCATGAAGAGGGACATTGTTAAATTTGTTTCCAGTTGCCATAGTTGTCAACAAGTCAAAGCCAAACATTAAAGGCCGGGTGGCCTAACCCAAGACATAGAGATTCCCACATAAAAGTGGGAGGTGATTAATATGGATTTTGTGGTTCGATTGCCCAATACTAGAAAAGGTTTTGATTCTATATGGTAGGTGGTTGATAGAATGACGAAATCAACTTGCTTTCTACCAGTTAAGACCACATATTGGGCTAAAGAGTATGCAAGGTTGTACATCCATGAGTTAGTGAGGTTGCATGAGGTTCCTTAGTCCATCATATCGGATCATGCTTCACAATTCACTTCACACTTTTGGAGGTCTTTTCGAAGGGGTCTTGGTACAAAAGTTCACCTTAGTACGGCCTTCCACCCTCAAATGGATGGCCAAGCCGAAAGAACCATTCAAACACTTGACGATATGCTAAGGGCTAGTGTATTGTAGTTGAGGGATAATTGGGATGACCATCTTCCTTTGATTAAGTTTGCGTACAACAATAGCTATCACTCTAGCATCGGTGTGGCACCTTTTGAGGCTCTTTATGGGATACGTTGTAGATTACTGGTTGGGTGGTTTGAGGTTAGAGAGGTGGCTTTAATAGGACTGGATCTGGTTATGGAGGCTCTTGAGAAGGTGAGGATGATTAGGATAAGGTTGAAAATAGACCAAAGTCGTCAAAAATCCTATGCTGATATGACAAGAAGAGACCTTAAATTCAAAGTGGGTGATTGGGTTTATTTGAAGGTTTCTCCAATGAAAGGAGAGGTCCATTTTGGTAAAATGGGGAAGTAGTGGGTGATTGGGTTTATTTGAAGGTTTCTCCAATGAAAGGAGTGGTCCATTTTGGTAAAATGGGGAAGTTGAGTACAAGATATATTGGTCCTTATGATGTCTTAAAGAGGGTTGGCAAGGTAGCTTACTAATTGAAGTTTCCTAGTGAAATGAATTTAGTTCATCCGGTGTTCTATATCTCTATGTTGAGAAAATGTGTTGATGATCCTAATGCTATTGTACCTCTTAATATTATGGGTGTTGTTGAGGATAACTTGATTTATGAGGAGGTTCTATTTCAGATCCTAGATAGGCAAGTGAAGAGATTAAGGAACAAGGAGGTGGCATCCGTTAAGGTCCTTTAGAGGAACCAACAAATCAAAAGTGCTAATTGGGAGGCCGAAGCGGACATGCAAAAGCAATATCCTTATTTTTTCGATTCCTCTCAAGCCTAAGGTACTAATTGTAAGCCCCCTATGTGATTTCAAGTCTTATGTTTCTACCCCTATGTCATTCATATGCATTCATGTTTAAGTTGGAAAGTTATGAAGATTTTACACGTATGTTGAGATTTTGAAAATGGTATTTTAAATATGATGTTACATTCTTGTTGGGGCTGATTTGCTTATGATCACTTTTGTCTAGTACATCTCTTTTACATTCGAGGACGAATGCTCCCAAGGGAGAGATATTGAAACGACCCCAAAAAGTGCCTAAAAATAGGCCTCAGAATGCCCGAAATTTTAAATTCCATATATCAAAAAATTTGTTCGTTATTTTGAAAATCCAACTTCATATTCTTGTTCAGGGGGTCAAAATTAGGGAGAATAGGGTCTAACCCCAATTTTAGAGCAACCGTATCAAAATTCAAAAATCCCATGGTGCAATTTCCAGTGAGGTTTTTGCGACGCGCCTCTGCTTATTTTGGGGACTATTTTTTTTAGTTCAGTCCAAGACTTCTAACTCTTTGGCGTAAGTGTTCCCAAACATGTGTTTACCTATACTTAGTCATATTTCACCCTCATATCATCCTAAAAATTTCCCAATACTCACCAAAACACATAGCCATATTTTTTACTCCCAAATTGAAGTCCCAAACCCTCATCCGGAACTAAGGTTTTCCTTGAAGGTTCTTCTTTAAGCTTCAAGTTTTCATCTCCAATCTTCACCAAGTTCCTCTCTAGGATAAGGTATGTTTCTTTCACTTGTTTGTTCACCCATGATACCCAAGCCTCCTTTCACTCAAATTGCATGATTTAAAGTTGATTTACAAATGTGTCTTGCTTATTATGAAATTCACTACACTCTATCTTAAAGCTATGTAAAGTTGTGACTGTTTTGCTATATTTTGAGCTATAAATCTTGGATCTATTATAAGATTTGGTAAGAGGTATTGATGTATATTGCTTGAGGGTGTTGCAAGGTGTTAATTAATGGTTTTACAATGGATTTTCTTGTATGATTTTATCTTTATATTTCATGGTTTTACACTAGCATTACACACCCTCTAAGTGTTTGATAAAATCTCTGGATGTGGTTTCTTAAGGAGTTGAAGGTCAAAAGCATGAGATATGGTACGATTGACTATATGATGATGTAATAAGATTATGTATATGCTATATTCTATATAATGTGTTGCAATAGGCCATGGCCAATCCGGAGGGTCTAAGAACCTAAATAATCGAGATGGGGAGACATTATCACCAACTGAGGGAAGGGTTAGTACTTCTCCACCTAGGTGATGAGGAGGCATTATCACCAACCAAGGAAGGGTTAGTACTTCTCCACCTAGGTGATGGGGCAGCATTATCACCAACCGAGGGAAAGGTTAGTACTTTTTTACCTAGTTGATGGGGCGGCATTATTATCAACCGAGGAAAGGGTTAGTACTTCTCCACCTAGGTAATGGGGCAACATTATCACCAACCGAGTGAAAGGTTAGTACTTCACCACCTAAATGATGGGGCGACTTCATCACTATCCTACCAAGGGGGTTGTACCTTTGAAATCTTGCTTGGCCTATTCTAGAAATATGATATCCTATATGCGCATGAGTTATTCAAGCATGTTTTACTTGAGCATTAATCATACATGACATATTATTATATGATGACTATTGCCTATTGTTATGTATTTTGATTATGACGTCTATCTCTTATTGCATTGCATCTTACATACTTAGTACATTCAAACGTAGCAATGTATACTCTATGCCTACATGATGTCACCATGTAGGAACCGGTGCCTAAGTTGATCATCCTCCTCCACATGGCTAGTTCGATACTACTCAAGCTTGTTGGTAAGTCCTTCACTTCGAAGACCTTAGTCTATGTTGCTCTTTTTATGTATTGAGAGAATCTTCTAAATTATCTATTTTGATTATAAGGGTGAGCCCAGTTACTTTGTCTTGGCCCCTGCTCTTATCTATATATTAGTGGTGTTTAGTGGACATGTTATGTATCTATGATATGAGCTTGACTCTTGTCTCTTGATTATGATGTTATACAAGCTTTCCCTTTAGTTTCATTGCCCGCTATTCTTACTCTTTTATGGTTGTTTATATGCTTTCGTGACTATTGATGTGAAATGACAAGTTAAGAGGCTTGTTGGGTTCCTTCGGGTTCTTTATTCGCTGTGTCACGTCTAGGCCCTAGGCTTGGATCGTGATATATTATTGGATATTTTTTGTGTTATGCTATGAGCGTTGACTCTGTCTTGACTCTTGATGTTTATAATATGAAAGTTGTCCCTTAGTCCCGTTGTCCTTATTTACTATCTCTTGTTGTATTTTATTGCTTTCGCGACCAAGTATGTGTAATGATATGTTAAGAGGCTCACTTAGGGTCCTTTCGGGTTCCCCATGTGCTGTGTCACGTTTAGGCCCTAGGCTTAGGTCATGATAAACTTGTTGTTAGAGCACTAGGTTTTTAGATCCTCGGAGTCCAATGCACTGCATCGATTAGAGTCTTGTTCATGATTGTGTTGTGCACTACAACTATGAGCTAGAGGCTATGAGGTGCTTAGGAAATTCTTCCCTTCTTCATACTCTATGTCGTGCTATAGAAGTTGAGTTAAGGTTTTACCCAAACGATTGTCCTTTGATATGGTAGATCATGCCTAACTCAAGAGGAAGAAGAGCACGTACACCCGAGGAACAACCAGCTAATAGAGAGCTTCGGGATGCTCTCACTTGGCTTTCACATGTTCTGGCTAACCAAGATAACTAAGGGGCCCTACCCCTTATGCTCCTACACCAATATCTCGGATGAGAGATTTCATGCAGATGAATCACCCAGAATTCCATGGGCCAAAGGTGAGTGAGGACCCTCAAGAGTTCATTGATAAGGTTTAGAAGATTTTGGCCATCATGGGTGTGAGGTTGTAGGATAAGGTATAGTTGGCGGCCTACCAACTAAAAGGGGTAGCATAAATATGGTACAATCAATGGAAAGAGGAGAAGGAAGTCAACAATATGGTACTTTAGGAGGAGTTCAAGGCGGCATTCCTTAATCGGTTCTTCCCTATTGAGCTTGGGGATGCCAAATTGACGGAATTTATGAATTTGAGACAAGGGTCCATGAGTGTGATGGAGTATGCCCTCTAGTTCACCCAACTGTCAAAGTATACGCCACACTTGGTGGCAACTCAAGGTCTAGGATGAATAAATTTGTGGTGGGTGTTTTTGACTTGGTAAGTGAGGACTTCTGGTCCGCCATGTTGATTAGTGATATGGACTTGTCCCGTTTGATGTCCTATGCCAAACAAATAGATAAGGAAAAGTTGAGAAAGAGGAGGATTCATAAGGCCAAGAGGGCTAATTTTGAGGGAAAGTTCCATAGCCGAAGGGGTGGGTAGTTCCACCAAAGCCAAGGCTCTTCTCATGCTCTAAATAGGGTATTTGCTAATAAAAGCCCAAGTTCCCAAGGTGTTGGTGTTGTGGTTCCTAATGATGTGTGTCCAAGATGTGATAAGGGCCATAATGGCCCATGCTTGAGAGACACTAATGCATGCTATGGTTGTGGAGAAGTGGGTTAGAAAAAGGTTGAGTGCCCTCGTGATCGCAACAAGGGTAGGGATGTTCGTCCTCGAGGCTGGGGTGTCAATGCGGTTTCTTTGGGTAAAGGTGGCAGACAAAATGATGCTCGAAGGCACAATGAATTTATGCTTTACATGGGAGGCAAAGGGTTGATAAGGTGTCCGACATTGTTATTAGTATATTAAAAGTCTTTGATTTTGATATGTATGCAGTGATTGATCCGGGAGCCACTCTTTTTTCTTTTACCCCTTTTATTGTAAAAGAGCTCAATATTGAGCCCGAATTGTTGTGTGAGTCATATGAGGTATCTACTCCTATTAGTACTTCTATTTTTGCTAAGAAGGCTTATAGAGATTATCCCATTTGCATCTTGCATAAAATATTACCTTGTAATCTTGTTGAGTTTGATATTGGTGATTTTGATGTCATTCTTGGGATGAATTAGTTGCCTGCATACTATTTCTCTATTGATTATAGACCCCGTAGGGTAAAATTTCAATTCCCAAATGAACCCGTCCTTGAGTTGGAGAGTTATGATGTGGTGGTCAAGGGTAGGTTCATCTCTTGCATTAAAGCCCGTAAGTTGATCTCCAAGGGGGGTCATTATCATCTTGTTATGATGTGGTGGTCAAGGGTAGGTTCATCTCTTGCATTAAAGCCCGTAAGTTGATCTCCAAGGGGTGTCATTATCATCTTGTGAGGGTTAGGGATGTGGAGTCCAAAGTCTTTCCCATAGAGTTTGTTCCGGTTGTAAATGAGTTTCTTGATTCCTTTCCAAATGACCTTCTCAATGTGCCTCCCTAAAGGGAAGTAGATTTTTTTATAGACTTCCTCCCATACTCAACCTATTTCTATTCTCCCTTTCCTAATGGCCTTGGCGGAGTTAGTGGAGTTGAAGGTGAAATTGAGGGATTTGTTTGAGAAGGGTTTCATTAGGCCTAGCCAATCAGCTTGGGTTGCACCGGTGTTGTTTGTGAAGAATAAGGATGGGTCTCTCAGAATATCTATTAACTAATGGCAACTTAATAGTGTCACCATCAAGAATAGGTATCCTCTTCAAAGGATTGATGATTTGTTTGACCAATTGCAAGGGGCTAGCCACTTCTTTAAGATTGATCTTCGGTTCGAGTACCATCAAGTGAAGGTAAGGGAGTGTGGCATTCCTAAGACGGACTTTCGGACTAGGGATGAGCATTATGAGTTTGTTGTGATGTTATTTTGGGTTGACCAATGCACTGGCTATCTTCATGGATCTTATGAGTAGGGCCTTCAAACCCTACCTTGATTCGTTTGTTTTGGTCTTTATTGATGATATTTTGATCTATTCACATAGTGAGGAGGAGCATATGGGTCATTTGAGATAGTGTTGCAAGGATTGAAGGAAGAGAAATTGTATGCTAAATATGAGAAGTGTGAATTTTTATTGAAAAAAGTTGCCTTTCTAGGTCACGTGGTGTCGGGGGATGGTATTAAGGTGGATCCTAAGAAGATGGATGTGATTAGAAATTAGCCTATACTATTGACCTCGTTGGTTTTTAGGAGCTTCTTTGGTATAGCGGGTTGCTACTGATGATTTGTAAATGGGTTCTCTTCTATTGCTTCTCCAATAACAAAATTGACTCAAAAGAAGGCTAAGTTTGTGTGGACCGATGAATGTGAAAAGAGCTTCCAAACATTGAAAGTTAAGCTTGTGTACGCTCCTATATTGTCACTACCAGATGGGCTAGAGGGGGTTGTTGTGCATTGTGATTCTTCTAGAAATGATTTAGGTTGTGTTCTAATGCAAAATGGTAAGGTGATAGCCTATGCTTCTAGACAACTCAAAGTGCATGAAATGAATTATCCTACTCATGACCATGAACTAGCCTTCTTGGTATTTGCATTAAAGATATGGAATCATTATTTGTATGGGGTGCATATTGATGTGTTCACCGATCATAAAAGCCTCCAATATATCTTAACTCAAAATATCTCAACTTCAAGCAAAGAAGGTGGTTAGAACTTCTTAAGGATTATGACATGAGTGTGTATTATCATCCCGGTAAGGCTAATATGGTGGCGAATTCTTTTAGTAGGGTGTCCATGGGTAGCCTAGCTCATGTTGATGGTGGTGATGAAGAGATTGCTGGGGAGGTGCATCGATTGGCTAGATTGGGTGTTAGGTTGGGAGAAATTGATAATGGGGGTGTTGGTGTGGTTGATGGTTCTAAATCTTCATTAGTTGAGGAGGTGAAAGCTAAGCAAGACCTTGACCCCGCTTTGTTGGAATTGAAGGCATTGGTAAAAGATGGTAAGGTGGAGGTTTTCTCTCAAGGGGAAGATGGTGCCCTTAGGTACCAAGGTAGGTTGTGTGTGTGCCTAGTGTTGATAGCTTGAAAGGAAAGATTCTCAATGAATCTCATTATTCTTCTTATTCTATTCACCCGGGGTCTACTAAGACGTATAGGGATTTGAGAGAGGCGTATTAGTGGGGAGGCATGAAGAGGGTCATTGCCAAATTTGTTTCTGATTACCATAGGTTCTAGGAAGTCAAGGCCGAACATCAAAGGTCGGGTGGACTAACCCAAGACATAGAGACTCCTGCTTGGAAGAGGGAAGAGATTAATATGGATTTTTTTGTTTTGTTGCCCAAGACTAGAAAGGATTTGATTCCATATAGGTTGTGGATGATAGGATGACAAAAGCAGCTCACTTTCAATCGGTTAAAACTATATACAGAGCTGAAGATTATGCTAGGTTGTACATTCATGACATGGTGAGGTTGCATGGGGTTCCTCCTTTGTCCATCATATCAAATCGTGGTGTACAATTCACTTCACAGTTTTGGAGGTTTTTCCAACGAGATCTTGGAACCAAGCTAAAACTTGGTACGACCGTTCACCCTCAAACTGATGGCCAAGCCGAGAGGACTATCCAAACACTTGAGTACATGCTTAAGCTGAGAAGTCTATCAAAATAATCCTTCTCATCTTCTATTGATTGAGTTTGCCTATAAAAATAGCTATAATTCTAGCATCGGTATGACTCCTTTTGAAGCTCTCTATAATAGACATTGTAGATCACCAGTTGGGTGGTTTGAGGTTAGTGAGGTGGCTTTGTTGGGACCGTATCTAGTTATGGAGGCTCTTGAGAAGGTTAGGATGATTATAGAAAGGTTGAAAACAGCCCAAAGCCGCTAAAAGTCTTATACTGATGTGTGGAGGAGGGATCTTGAATTCAAGGTTGGTGATTGAGTTTATTTGAAGGTGTCACCCATGAAGGGTGTGGTACATTTTAGTAAGAAGGGCAAATTAAGCCCTAGATATATGTGTCCTTATAGAGTGATGAGAAGGATTGTTAAGGTCGGCTAGGAGATGGACTTGTCTAGAGAAATTGAAACGACCCCAAAAGAAAAAAAATGTGCCAAAAAATCTGCCTCGAAAGTGCCTGGAATCGTAATTTTCATATATCTCAAAATCCATGTGTGATATCGAAAATCTGACTTCATATTCTTGTTTAGGGGGCAGAATTAAATGAAAAATGGGTAGAACTTGAATTTTAGAGGACCCGTAGCGAAAAATCAATTCCACCAAAAAATTCAGGAAGCCAAATTGAGTGGGAAATGGGGCAAACCCTTATTTAAGAGCTACTGTATCAAAATTTGAAAATCACAAAAATTGATTTCTAGTGAGGTTTTCGCGCCCCTGGCGTGACGCGCCAAGGGGGCCCCTCAGTTCATTTTTGTGGCCAGTTTTCTATCTTCATCCAAGACTTTATGGTCTTGGGACTAAGTGTTCCCATGCATGAAAATACCTATACTTAACCTTATTTCACCCTTATATCATTCAAGACACTCCCAAATACTCACTCAAAAACTTAGCCAATATTTCATCTCCTAAATTCAAGTCTCAAAACTCATCCGAATTTCAAGGTTCTCACTCAACCTTCAAGTCTCCATCTCAAATCTTCATCAAGCTATATTCCAAATCTAAGGTATGTGGGTTTCTTTCATGGCTTCCTTTAACCCATGATGCCTAAGCTTTCTTTTATCCTAAATTTCATGATTTAAAGTTGATTTACTCATGGGTCTTATCTATTATGAATTTTACTGCACACTTTGTTGGGGTTTCATGGAATTCTGATTGTTTTAGCATGTTTTGAGCTATGAATATAAGATCTATTATGAGATTTGATGAAGGGTTTTGATGGTTGCACACTATGTTGGGGTTTCATGAAACTATGACTTTTTTTTATCATATTTGAAGCCATGAATCTACGATCTAATGTGAGATTTGATGAAGGGTTTTGATGTGTCGTGCTTGAGGCTATTATTATGGAAATCCTTTGTGGGAGGATGCCACTTTTGTACATTCTACACTTACGTACCACTTACCAACATATGAAGAATTTAACATGTGACCTATTAATCATATTTAAGTAATGAATTCAAAATTGTTAACGGTATAGGATTTTGTTCTGAAGGTTGTACAATTTATTCTGGCTCAAGTTTTTGGCGTGGGTACCTTGCAAGTAATTTAAACTACTATGTTGCGAGATATTTATATATTGCCCAAACTGTTGTAGCACGCTGAAAACTATTTCTGATATTAAAATGCAAGGACAAACTTTACCAGTTTCAATTTAGCCTTTCAAATTTATACATACATATGCAACAGGAGAATCATGTATATGTCCCAAAACCACTATAATATATATGTCAAGATTCAAATGTGATCTTCCACACAGCTCCCAAAAATTATCTTCAATGGCCATCCTCAAGCATCATCTTAGGTACTCCCTATGATAGAAATAACTATCGCTAAATATGAAGCTTCGTGGTGTAAAAGCTAAAAGTTGAGAACCTTAAATCGCTCAATTACCCTTCTTAAGTGAAAGGGAAACATAATTGGAATATAGTAAATATACCAAGTGAACAAATACATCAATAGCATCCAGTAGGATATTTAAAGATCTAACCATATTAGGAGTGGCTTTCTAGTTCATACATAAGATGGACTGCATCCACACTTAGGATGAACCAAAAATTCACAATCAAGATGGCAATTGATTCGGACAAGAGGCATGCCAATGTTGACAAAGTCAGAGCCATAAGAAGGACAAAGTTCATAAGGATATCATGTGATCAGGCAATTTGTATAAATGGGCGAATTAAACAAGTTCTTTACAAGTCCCAAAAAATATCAAAACAACAATATAAAATGACAAGAACATAGCTTAGATACCAAGATAACATTCAAATGTACTAGCAGGTAACAAAGGCACAAGAACAAGTTTTTACACGAACATGAATCTTTTAGCATGCAACTGACCCTACCAATTTAAGTCGTGGATCAATACGACATCCATTTCATCAATCAATTTCCTTAAGATTGTACAAGAGTGTGAACAACTTAATATTCATTCACATTCCTATTTAACATTCAACACTTTTAATAGGTAGCAACTAATAAGAAAAATTCCAAAACTGAGTCCTATTTTTGCAGATCACACTCTTCTCGGCAGTTTTACTGCCTTGTAACACAACTAGATTTTGAATTGGTAAATAGACAAACTAGGCTTTCCAATCCACATGTAAACTATAGGTATATGAATATAGATTGAAAAAGATCAAGAATCAATTCAAAACGCCCTTTGTACAAGAATATATAACCAAAACACTAACAAATTGAAAAAGATCAAGAATCAATTCAAAACACCCTTTGTACAAGAATATATAACCAAAACACTAACAACACATCCCAGGGATTTCTATATCAAAACTCTGGACAAAACTTGTCATAACTTCCGTCCACTGTTTTGAATCCAAAACTACCAAATTAGGTACAAATAACATAAAAGTTATATATACATGTATTGGAGTTGCAAATAACTAATATGCATCACAAATTATAGATCACATATCAAGATGTTATGAAAAAATGAAAAAACAGCACCTAGAAGGCTTTTCAAACAGAAAACTCACCAGAACTTTCACTGTGTTTCATGCCTTTGATACCATATAAGCAAATTTATATTTTTAAATAAAAATAAAAGTTGTAGGTATGTGAATTAGCTTCCCAAAACATATTTACACACTAAACACACATCTACATACAATATATTCCACAATTACTACACATTACTCAATTTAAAGACAGAATTCAATCACTTACCAAATGATAGAGGGTTTCTTAACTATGCTCTAATGACCTGATTTATTTCGTGCATTTTTGTGCAAAATAAGGGTAGGAGAGAGTTTATAAGGTTTGTAAGGTTAATAAACCTACTTCCTTTGGGGGAAACATATTTTATGTCAAAAGAGTTTTAAGAGAAAAAAGGTCCAATAAGGTGGCTGCCCTACTTTTCTTTTTCCTTCCTTATTTATTTGTTCACATAGAATAATTAATATTAAGGATGGTTTAACATGTGTAATTATATGTAAATAAATAAATTTCACTAAAATGAACCCCTCCCTTATTTTTTTCTACGATTCGAGAAAATTGATTTCTCTAATGACACAAACTCAAGTCAAAGAGTTATGAAGTAGGGGTTGATCTAATCTTTGAGGGAGTACCTTTTTAAAAGTAACTACATTATTTAATAATAAGGTCATTATAACTATCAAGTATCTATTGATGGTTTTACAATGAATTTTCTTACATGATTTCACTCTTGAATTGTATGGTTTTACACTAGCATTACACACCCGGCAAGTGTTCGATAAAATGTCCAGTTATAGTTTTCTTGAGAAATGAAAGGTTCAATCCATCACTTATGAGTTGAATAACTATGTGATGATGAAAGGAATGTATGTACATGATTTTAACTGTATGATGTGGGATAAATGACCAAGCCTCACTCGGGAGTTTGTAGACCCATGTAACCTTGTTGTAGGGTTTGTACCTCGATTGCCTCGCTAGTTAGCTGACAAGCCCATAAAACCATGTCGAGAGGTTTGTACCTTGACAACCACGTTAAGCGGTTTGTACCTCATCAATCACATGACATGGTTTCTACTGTATGCGCCTCTCTGAGGAGGTGGTAGGCCTTAGATTGAACTAAAGTTGCCTCTCCTTATATAAGGATTATGTTCTATATAAGCATAGTTTTACTTCAAGCATCATTCATACATGCTATATTGTTATTATGCTATCTATTGGATATTATTATGCATTTTTCCTATGTTGACTACCTGCCTATGGTCATGTCTGAGGTATATGCTTTTTCATTACCTATGTTACGCATTTTGATTATGGTACTTATCATTTTTAGCATTGTATCCTACATAGCTAGTACATTCAAACGTAGTGACGCATACTCTATGCCTACATGATGTCACCATGTAGGAACCGGAGCCCCGCTTGAGCATCCCCATCCACGTGGCTAGTACAATTCCACTCAAGCTTGTTGGTTAGTTCTCCATTCTTTAGACATTGCTTATTATCTCATGTTATGTACTAAGACTACTTTTCTTTCATGTAAATGTTGACTGTGAGGGTGAGCCCGACTGCTTGTCTTGGCCCCATCTCTTATCTATGTAGTAGAGGTGTTATTAGATATGCCATATGTAATATTATAAGCTTGACACTCTCTTGACTCTTGCTGTTATTATATGAATATTGTCCCTTAGCCTCGGTTATCCCTATTTCTATTCTTGTTGTTATTTTGTTGCTTTATCGATGAAGGATATGCAATGATATGCTAAGAGGCTTCTATGGGGTCCCTTCAGGATCTGCTTATGTCGTGTCATGTCTAAGCCCTAAGCTTGGGTCGTGACAAACTTGGTATCCGAGCACTAGTTTGTTATATCCTCTTAAAGTCTAACACACCACGTTGAATAGAGTTATGTTTATGGTTGTGTTGTGCACCACAACTATGAGCAAGAGGCTATGAGGCGTTTAGGAAATGTTTGACTTCTTCTTAATCTATGTCATGCTATATAATTTGACATAAGGTTTTCCCTCTAACGATTTTCCTTTACTACGCAAGATCATGCCAAACACAAGAAGGAGAAGAGCCCGCACACCGAAGGTGCAACTAGCTAATGGAGATCTTTAGGACACTTTCACTTTATTTGCACAAGACTCAACTAACCAAGATAACTAAGGGGCCCAAGCCCCTCATGCTCCTATATCAGCATCTCGGGTGAGAGATTTCATGTCGATGAATCCCCCAAAATTCCATGGGTCAAAGTTGAGTGAGGACCCTCAAGATTTCATTTTTGAGGTATACAAGATCTTGACTATCATAGGTTTGAGGTCGGAGGATAAGGCAAAGTTAGCAGCCTACCAACTTAATGGGGTAGCACAAATATAGTAATACCAATGGAAGGAGGAGAAGGGAGTCAACAATGTGGTTCTATAGAAAGAGTTCAAGGCGGCCTTTCTTAATCGGTTCTTCCCTCTTACGATTAGGGAAACCAAGTTAGTGGAATTTATGAATTTGAGTCAAGGGTCTATAAGTGTGAAGGAGGAGGAAATGTTGATGAAGAGGAGGATTCATGAGGCTAAAAAGTCCCATTTTGAAGGGAAGCTCCATAGTTGCATAGGTGATCGACTCCTTCAAGGCCAAAGGTTTTCTCATGCATTGCAAAAGAGGGTTCCTAATCATTTTCCAAGGGCTCAAGGTGTTGGATATGTGGTTTCTAATGGTGGGTGTCCGAAATGTGGTAGGGGTCATAGTGGCCCATGCTTGAGGGATATTAATGCTTGCTATGGTTGTAGGGAAATTAGGCATAAGGTGATGGATTGCTTTCGAAACTGCAACAAGGGTAATGAGATTCATCCACAAGGTGCTAATGCGGTTCCTTTGGGAAGAGGTGGCCAGCAAAATGGTGCCCCAAGGCACAACTAATTTTATGCTTAGCATGGGAGGCAAGGGGTTGATGAGGTGCTTGACGTTGTTACCAGTATGTTAAAAATCTTTGATTTTGATATGTATGCATTAATTGATCCAGGTGCCACTCTTTCTTTTATTACCCCCATAGTTGCCGAAAAAGTTCCATGTTGACCCCGAGTTGTTATTTGAGTCATATGAGATTTCTAATTGTATTGGTGTATAGAGATTATCCCATTTACATTTTACATATAGTATTGCCTTGTGATCTTGTTGAGTTGAAGGTTGTTGATTTTGATATCATTCTTAGGATGGATTTGTTACATACATACTATGCTTTCATTGATTGTAGAACTCGTAGGGTCAAATTCCTATTCCCAAATGAACCCGTCCTAGAGTGGGAGAGTCAAGATGTTGTGGTCAAAGGTAGGTTCATCTCTTGCATTAAAGCCCGTAAGTTGATCTCTAAGGAGTGTCTTTATCATCTGGTTAGGGTAAGGGGTGTGGAGTCCAAAGTCCTTCCCACAAAGTCCGTTCCGATTGTAAATGAGTTTCTTGATGTCTTTCCAAATGACTTTGCTAGTGTTCCTCCGGAAGGGAAATAGATTTGGGTATAGACCTCCTTCATGATACTCAACCTATCTTTATTTCCCCTACCACATGGCCTCGGCAGAGTTAAAGGAGTTGAAGGAACAATTGAGGGACTTGTTAGAGAAGGGCTTTATTAGGCCTAGCCAATTACTTTAGGGTGCACCGGTGTTGTTTGTGAAGAAGAAGAATGGGTCTCTTAGAATGTGTATTGACTACCGGCAGCTTAATAGGGTCACCATCAAGAATAGGTATCATCTTCTAAGGATTGATAAGTTGTTTGACCAATTGCAAGGGGCTAGCCACTTCTTTAAGATTGATCATCGGTCTAGGTATCATCAATTAAAGGTAAGTGCATGTGATATTCCTAAGACGACCTTCCAGACTAGGTATGGGCATTATGAGTTTGTTGTGATGTCATTTGGGTTAACTAATGCACTGGCCATCTTTATGGACCTAATGAATAGGGTCTTTAAACCCTACCCTAATTTGTTTGTTGTGGTATTCAGTGATGACATTTTGATGTATTTGCATAATGAGGAGGAGCATATGTGTCATTTGAGGTAGTTTTTCAAAGGTTGAAAGAAGCAAAATTCTGTGCTAAATATGAAAAATGTGAATTTTTGTTAAAGGAGGTTGCTTTCCTAGGTCATGTAATGTCAGGGGATGATATTAAGGTAGATCCTAAGAAGATGGAAGTGATCAGAAATTGGTCTAGATCATTAACCATATCGGATATTAGGAG
>DF360027.1:282-19125 GCA_000787875.1 Solanum virginianum | reverse complement strand
TCCGTTTAACTCGCAAGTTCAAGCTAAGCGAGTAGCTGACTCACCTGCTGGGTTCCTATGTCCTACAAGAGCCTCAATTGTTTTTCTTTGTTTAGGGTCTTAATCCCCTTAACTTGACGCAAAACTTGTATACATGCAACTTCCTTAAACTTTAGAAACACATAACACCCTTTAATGCGAGATACAAACACGTTTAAAATTAACACTAATTTGAAAGTCCATATAATGTTTCATGTGTATAGTACAAATACTTATAGTGCATGTGTGGGGTGTTACACTCTTCCACTCTACTCAAGCCTAAGGTATTGACCTAAATCCCTTATATAATCTCAACTCTTAAGTTCAGCCCTCATGTCATTGCATACATTCATGTTTAAATTGACAAGTTCATGATGATTTTACACTTATATTGAGATTTTTGGAACAAATTTTTAAGTGCATTGTTGCATCCTTATATGGGATGAAAGGGTCATGTTTGCATCTTTGACATACATTCCTTTAGCATTCTGGGATGAGTGTTCCCAAGGGGGGAGATATTAAAATGACCCCCCTTCCCCAAAAAAAGTGCTCGAAAATGTGCCTCGAACACTTCCTGAATCGTAATTTTCATATATCTCAAAATTCATGCGTGATATTGAAAATCCAACTTCACATTCTTGTTCAAGAGGTCTAATTGAGTGGAAAATAAGTCTAAACCAGATTTGAGAGCAACCATATCAAAATTTAAAAATTATAGAAATCAATTTCCAGTGAGGTTTTCGTGCCCCTAGCGTGACGCGCCAAGGCCGCGTCTCAGTTCATTTTTGTGGACAATTTTCTATTTGGGTCCAAGACTTTTGGGTCTTAGGCCTAAGTGTCTCCATGCGTGAAAATACCTATACATAGTCTTATTTTAACCTCATATCATTCAAGACACTCCCAAATACTCACTCAAACACTTAGCCAATATTTCGTCTCATAACTTCAAGTATCAAAGCTCATCGAGATTTCAAGGTTCTCACTCAAGCTTCACATCTCCATCTACAATCTTTATCAAACTATTCTCCGAAGCTAAGGTGTGTGAGTTTCTTTTATGGGTTCCATTCAGCCATGATACCTAAGCTTCCTTTTGCCATAAATTGCATGATTCAAAATTGATTTACTCATGGGTCTTATCTATTATAAATTTCACTACACACTATGTTGGGGTTTCATCAAATTATGACTATTTTAACATATTTGAAACCATGAATCTAAGATCTAATGTGTTATTTGATGAAGGGTTTTGATGTGTATTGATTGAGGGTGTTACCAAGTATATATTGATGGTTTTACAATGAATTTTTTAGCATGATTTCATTCTTGAATTACATGGTCTTACATTAGCACTACACACCCGCCAAGTGTTTAATAAAATGTCCGATTATGGTTTTCTTGAGAAATTGAAGGTTCAATGCATGTCTGATCATTTGAATGACTATATAATGATGAAAGGAATGCATGTATATGCTATTATCTCTATGATATAGGAAAAATAACTAAGCCTTATTCGGGAGGTTGTAGGGCTAGGTAACCTTATGAAGAAGTTTGTACCTCTATCACCTTGCTCGGGATATGGCAGGCTCATGCAACCATGTTAAGGGGTTTGTACGTTGATAACCATGTTGGGGGGTTTGTACTCCATCAACCACGTTGGGGTGTTTGTACCTTATGCGCCTCTCCAAGGAGGTGGTAGGCCTTGGATTGCACTAAAGTGGTCTCTCTTTACATATCAATTATGTTCTATATAAGCATGGTTTTACTTCAAGCATCATTCCATACAGGTCATATTGCTATATGCTTATTCATTGCATATGTTATGCATTTTGATTATGGTGCTTATCACTTGTTGCTTTGCATCATACATAATTAGTACATTCAAATTGTACTAATGCATACTCTATGCCTACATAATGTCACCATGTAGGAACCAAAGCCCCGCTTGAGTATCCCCATCAACGTGGCTAGTACGATTCCACTCAAGTTTATTGGTGAGTCCTCCTTTCTGGGGACGTTGCTTATTGTCTCATGTTATGTACTAAGACTACTTTTCTTTTATGTAAATGTTGGCTATGAGGATGAGCCTGGTTGCTAGTGTTGGCCCCCACTCTTATCTATGTAGTAGAGGTATTGTTGGATATGTCATGTGCAATGTTATAAGCATGACTCTCTCTTGACTCATGTTGTTATGATATGAATGATGTCTCTTAGCCTTGGTTATCCCTATTTCTATTCTTCTTGCCATTTTCTTGCTTTCACGATCAAGGATGTGTAATGATGTGCTACGAGGTTTGCTTGGTGTCCCTTCGGGTTCCCCTTACACTGTGTTACGTCTAGGCCCTAGTCTTGGGTCATGACAAAAATGGAATTGGTTCATTCGGTCTTTTATGTGTCCATGTTGAGGAACTGTGTAGGTGATCCTAATACTATTGTGCCTTGTGATGTTGTGGGGAGTAGTTTAAGACAACTTGAAATATGAAGAAGACCCAGTGGAGATCTTGGATAGGAAAGTGAAGAGGTTGAGAAACAAGGAAGTTGCCTCCGTTAAGGTCTTTTGGAGGAACTAACAATTGAGGCTGCTACTTGGAAGGCCGAAACGGATATGCAAAAGTGATACCCTTATCTTTTCCACTCCACCCAAGCTTAAGGTATTTCTCTAAGTTCTTTATATGATCTCAAGTCTTATGTTCAGCCCTCATATCATTGCATATCTTCATGTTTATATTTACAAGTTTATGATGATTTTACACTTATGTTAAGATTTTTTAAATGATGTTCAAGTGCATTGTTGTATCCTCATATGGGCTGAAATTATCACGTTTGCATCTCTTATATATGTTTTTTTGACATTCAGGGACAAATATTTCCAAGGGGAGATATTGAAACGACCCTAAAAAGTGCCCAAAAATGTGTATTGGATGTGCCTGAAATCGTAATTTCTATATTTATTAAAATCCATGCGTGATATCAAAAATTCAACTTCATATTCTTGTTCAAGGGGTCAAATTGGGTGGAAAATGGGTCTAACTAAGATTTAAGAGCAATTGTATCAAAATTTAAAAATTGCAAAATGCAATTTCTAGTGAGGTTTTCGCTCCCAAGGTGCAACGCGCCAAGGCATGCCTCAGTTCACTATTGTGGCCAGTTTACTATCTCAGTCAAAGACACTTGGGTCTTAGCTCTAAGTGTTCCCATGCATGAAAATGACTATACTTAGCCTTATTTCACCCTTATATCATTCAAGACATTATAAATACTCACTAAAACACAGACAATATATCATCTCCAATTTCAAGTCTCAAAAACTCATCTGAATCTTAAGGTTCTCTTTCAAGTTTCAAGTCTCTATCTCAATTCTTCTTCAAGGATTCTCAAAAGTCAAGCCATGTGGCTTTCTTTCATGTGTTCCTTTCTACCATGATACCCAAGCTCTGTTTTACCTAAAATTTCATGATTTAAAGTTGATTTACTCATGGGTCTTATCTATTATGAATTTTACTGCACACTATGTTGGGGTTTCATGAAATTATGATTGTTTTAGCATGTTTTGAGCTATGAATCTAAGATTTATTGTGAGATTTGATGTATATGGTTTGAGGGTGTTACCAAGTACCTATTGATGGTTTTACATTGAATTTCCTAGCATGATTTCCCTCTTGAATTACATGGTTTTGTACTAGAACTACACACCTGCCAAGTGTTTGATAAAATGTCCGAATTATGATTTCTTGAAGAATTAAAGGTCCAATGTATGTCTTATGACTTGAATGACTATATGATGGTGAATGAATGTATACATATGGTTTTTTTCTATAGAGTGTTGGAATGTGACCATGCCTTACTCGAGGGTTGCGCGCCGGATAACTAAATTGAGGGGTTTGTACCTTAATATCATATCAAGGGGTTTGTACCTTGATAACCATCTTGGGGCATTTGTACCTCAGTCACAAAGGGTAGTAGGGTGCGATGATCCACCGGGGTTTGTACCTTAATAACCATGTCGGGGGGTTAGTACCTCAATCACCAAGGGTAGGAGGATGTGACGATCCACCAACCAATTAATGGGGTTGGTACCTCAATCACCAACGGTTGTAAGGTGCGACAATCCACCAATATGATAGCAGTCTCTTCTTGCACATATATTATGTTTTATATAAGCATGAGTTACTACATACTATCTTACATGCATGCCATATTGTTATATACTACTCATTGCCTATTCTTATGCATTTTGATTATTTTGCCTATTTCTTGTTGCATTGCATCCTACATACAAAGGACATTCAAACGTAATAATGCATACTATATGCCTACATGATGTTACCATATAGGAATAGGAGACCCACTTGATCATCCTTCTCCATGTGGCTAGTACAACTTCTCTCAACCTCATTGGTGAGTCCTCCATTTCGGGGATAATGTTTATGATCTCATACTATATTTCCAGACTATCTTCTTTTATGTATATTTTGACTATGAGGGTGAGCTCGATAACATATCTTGGCCCTCGCAAAGTATCTTAGTTTTAGAGGTGTTGTTGGACATGTTTTGTATTATGGTATGAGCTTTGACTCTCTCTTGATTCTTGATGTTTATAATATAGAAGTTGTCCCTTAGCGCTGTTGTCCTTATTTACTATCTCTTGTTGTATTTTATTGATTCTGCGACCAAGGATTTGTAATAATATGTTAAGAGACTTGCTTGGGGTTCCCCATGCGTCGTGTCACGTCTAGGCCCTAGGCTTGGGTCGTGACATAATTATAGGACAAAGACCTAAAATAGTTCTATCACCTAGAGGTCTAGGACCTAGGTTATATTTATATTTGAAAATTTTATACAATATATTTATATATTAAATTTACCATATGTTAATACATAAAATATATTTACATACATGTAAGGTTATTTGGTTAGGTTCGATAATTTTTTGGGTTCTTTTATAAATTTGAACGATGATCTCAATTATTCAAGACAGTTATAAACTTAAATAAAAGAGTATGATTTTATTTAAAAAATGATAAGATTCAGTTTGGTATGATTTTATTTGGTCAGTTCAGTCGGGTTTCATATTCTTTTGACATCCCTACTAATATCTATGTTTTGACCAACAAACTACTTTTTCAAGAGTTATTTAAGAAGGGTAAAAAATACTCCTCAATTTTTATTTATTAGTTGACTTTACTTTTATCATTAATATCAAGCAAGTTATTTGTACCCCTACTGTCTATAAACTTATCATTTGTACCCTCTAGACTAATGATTTTCCACAAATTGATGTCAAATTTCCTTTTTCGACTTTAAAACAAATTTCTCAATTAAATTCAACCCATAATCCATTTAATTTGGTCTTAGACACCAAATGCATAAAGAAAAAACAACAGAGTAAAATAGCAAAATTGATTCAGGCTAACCCATTTCAATTCCTAATCAAACAAAAAAATTTTCACCCATCAATGAGCTTCTTAAGAAGCCATCTTGGAAGCAAAAGCATAGGAAAAATATGTTACAGCCATATGTTCATGCGCAAAAATAACAATAATGTTACTGTTGAAATAATCCAAAAACCTTCTTCTCCAAAATTTACTTATATAAATGCGTTCCACATTCTTGAAATCCACCCCACATGACGGTAAAAATGACAACACGAGGCGGTCAAGTTCCAGAAGAAAGCAAGAAGAAGAAATAAACTTAAAATGATTATGTTGCTGAAATATTAAATGAAAAATCATCTTAATCCACAAATTCAAATTTGTTTTACTTATGAAAAAATGAATGTGTCATTTTTTATTTGGATATTCGGGAAAATCTTTAAAACTCAAACTCCATTAATGTCAAGGGAGAAATTAATTATTTTTTTATTTTGAATGGGCTCAACAAGATTGAGAAAATTTCATCAATAAGAAACAAGACCCGAAATTATTATTGCTTCATAGTTCTTACCATATTACATCTCCTTTTTTTTCAAAGTATGTAAAGGAAAATCATATGTCTGAATTGCTTGTGCATTCAAATTAATGTTCATATCTACAAATTTGTCACCTCATAAGAATTAATCTTGTTTGTTCCAAGAAATTGTTTTCTATGAATTAAGACTATGTTTTGTTAAAAATATATGTAGATAAATAATCATTCAAGATTAATTAGGGTGTAGCGAAATATCAATTAGTCAATTAGGGACGAGATGATCTAGATACTATTGATATATTAGTAAATTAATATTTATAAGATGTTAAAGTTAGTTTTATGCACTTACTTGTCCTATCAGTAACGTACATCATAGGTAGACTATCTATTATATTTAGGAGAAGGGATAAAAAAACCACTGAACTAATTAAAATAGAGAAGAAATACCCCTCTACTACATTTTGGCTAAAAAATATCCCTTTGTTAAAATTCTGGTTCAAAAATATCCCTCCTCTTAACAAAAATAACAAAGGGCTAAAAATACCCATAAACTATTAAAAATGGAGCAAAAACACCCTTCGTTTGTTTTTGACTAGAAAAACACTCCTTCATTAAAATTTTTAAAATTATTATTTAAAATATCCCTCTTCCATCAAACATCCAACCCCAACTTTCATGAACCAATCTTTCAGGCCATGATGGTGCCTGATCCCACCTATAAGCAAGTCAACCTATTACTCCTTGTATTTGTCCTACTATCTAAGCATAATGATAGAAACCAACATGATTCTCAACCAAAACCATCTCTCCACATTATTTTTGTGTGCTTGCCGTTTTAACCATGCATTTATCTCTCTTTAATGTGATAATTGAATTTTAAGATTTTGATGCAGATTTTTATGTGATAGCTGCACTTTAAATATTTGTTCAAGTTCTTTTTCTAAAAAAAAAAATAAGAAAAAACTTCATATCTTTTGCAAAATTCTCACAAATTGTGAATTCTGATGTAGACATTTTTCGATCCAAAAATAACTAGTTGAAGCATGGAAGAACTGCTTCTTGCAATTTTAATAGTATTTCAGGTGAAGAATTGTTTAATTAATTATGATGATTTTGTTGAGAGGATATGAAATAATTAGATCTAATTTATGTTGTAAAAGGAATAATAAACAAATTTTGTTGGAGTGCAATTAAGATTCTAGTTTTAGTATTTTTTCCCTAAATTTTAATTATATAATGTCATGATCCGACCTTACAGGTCATAATGATGCCTACCTTACCTCCAATGGGCAAGCCCAACCCTATTCTGGAACAACTAGTAATGGACATAATAGACCAGTTTTAGCCAAAATCAACTCAAGAAAAAGCTGGCAATAGGTATACATGAGCATAACAACGACGAACATCCCCGCCTAGGACCTGGAAGCCACCTATACAGATCTACTATAGACACTATACAACACAGTAATCATAATACATCTCCATATACATATATGAAACCCTAAATAACATACAAGGCAAGTCTAGAGTGACAAAAGATAGCCACAAATACAGAAGGGGATAGGAAGGACCCACAGTTATCCAATGCTCGCCACTAGTCTCCAAATATAGCTACCAGATGAAGAATCATCACTGCTGGTTCATGCTAGGACTTGCACCATGAAATAGATACAAAAATATAGTGGTGAGTACCAGGGATAAGGTACCCAATAGGCATCATAGGTAGATTGAGTAAAAATAGTAAATAATGCAGAGATATAACAAGTATAACTCCATAAGTATTTAATCATTAAAACTTGGCACATACTCTAACGAACATGATGGTAACGAAGGATTGGATGCCTGTGTAGTTATGTACATAGGTGTAAGGCCCTACTATCTAAGCTTGTACAATAGCTAGGCCCCCAAAAGCCTATTCGGTACACTCATACACAATAATAGGGTGAACTACTGTATGGCTTAGGTGGCAAATCCAGATGGAGTTTATGAACAAATATGCACATATAAGCATATCTCTTACCAAACCTATAACTGGGAGTTGAACCCACTCTATATCTTATTTGGTATAGCCCATTCCCTTATCCTAGATTCGAACCAGAACTACTAGTTGGACTCGAATCGACCCCTCTTACTCGAACTGAGCACTTATGTGCTTGATATACTCACATGATAAGGGTAGAGGTGGCTAGTGGTCTACCTTGATCCATACTCCTGGACTAGTAAAAAATATCCACTGAGACTTGAACCCAAAACTTTCTAATCTATTAGGGCTCGAATCCAACACTATTGGGACTCGAACACAACATTGTATAGACTTAAACTATACTTTTAACTAGGGATGTACATAGAATAACACATCCTCATCTACACATAGCTGAATTGGACGAACATGTAATCATATAAGGGAAAAACGCTAGACTAAACCTCAGCCAATACCTTGACTAGACATCAGGGCATGATGAACTCAAGCAATATCTTGGATGGGACTTCAGGTCATGGTCTAGACTGCAGACATTAGGCTATGTCATGGATTCCAACTCATACTATGGACTTGACATGAGCTCACACCGGTGGTGCATAGGATGTAATCAACATTGTACTTTACTCGGCCTAAGTCTGCTAATCCAAATTACAAGGCACTACATCTTTCAAGTGAATATAGTCATCTACCAATCCTGACGAGCATGGGTCTAAGGCATTACTAGTCTAAACTAAACTAAGAAATAATAAGAATATATAGTACAAATGAAGCACACAATATATTTAATAGTCACATGTGTGCTGAACATATCAAACAATAGCCCTGCTCCTAACAAGAAGAAGTACAACAACCAATCAATATATAAAAACCATCACATAGCATTCCCCCAAGAGATTCTCAACAAATTAAATTATGACTCTAGCAGCCCAAATAACCAAAAATACAATAGGAATTCAACAAATTATCCATAGGTGACATCAGACCCTAATAGATGCTAAAATAGTCAAAGACAATAGCTAATGTAATTATACCTAATATGTGGGGATTTTAACCCCTTTACCCTAGTTTCTAGCCAATCGATCCCAACAAAATCCACATATTCCACTTAGTCTAAGAGAGGAAGAAGTAGCTGACCTGTATGTTTCTCACAGGAAAATGTCTTTGATCACTCTACTAGAGCTTTTCCCGTCCAATGATCTCAGAACACTGTCTAATTATCAAAAATAGAGTCACAATGTCAATGTGGTAATTCTAATATTAAAATCATAGAAAATGGGCTTAAGATAAATTTTGAGTTAAAAAGGGAGAATGTGCAGCCCATACCCAAAATCCTAAAATCAATCATGCATAATGATCCATAAAGCTACGTGATCTAGCGCTACAAATTTCAGATCAATTTAATACTCAAAATAAAATAACATAAAACTACCCAATAAGTTATAACATTTTCTTTCAAAAGAACCAAAAAAAGCCACAACTATTATTTCAAAATAATCCTAACACTTCCATTATTACCACACATCAACATCATGATAAACAACAACAATAGCAAAAACTAACAAAGAATAAAGGGCTGCTCGCAGTAATCACATCGAATATGCGACAATATAGCTTGGAAATGCATTAAAATCACACTAGGACATAGATTCAAGATGGAGAGTTGTAATAAGGATATTACGTCTACCAAAATCTTTGAATAAGAATTTTTAAAAGTCTGACTACTTGCAGTAACAACTTGAGTGTAACTCAATAAGAAAATTATACGAAGATGATGAGATCATGAGGTAAATTAATTTTTGTACAATCTAAGTGAACGTGAATGAAACACAACAATAACGCCCCAAAAATGTGCTTCTAAACTGCCCATTATTGTAATTTCTATATATCTCAAAATTCGTGTATGATATTGAAAATTCAACTTCATATTCTTGATCAAGGGCAAACATTGAGTAAAAAATGGGTATAATTCAAATTTTAGAAGACCGATAGCAAAAAATAATTTTCGCCAAAATTTTAATTTCTAGAGGGCATCCGTGATGCCTCTACGATGCTGAACTAACGCAGCGGTGTGTTCATACTTCCTTAATTTTTTATTTCGGCCCTAAGGCATTGAGGTCTGGACCCCATGCCCTCTTATGCGTAAAAACACCTATATTTAGCCATTTTCAACTCTATATCACTTAAAAACCCTCTTTAAAACCCCTCAATTATTTTACCAAAATTCCCATCTAAAATACAAGTGTTTGAAAGATTAATTCTGGAACACAAGAACTCCATTCAAGCTTCAAGTCTCCTTCAAGTCTACATCCAGGACTCCCCAAATTGAGGTATGTGGGTTTCAACCATTGGGTCCTTTCACCCATGGTGCCCAATTTTTCTATGCATCAAACTTGCATGTTCTCAAGTTGTATCATCTATGGGTATCTTTTGATATGAATTTTGAATATAAACTACATTAGGATTTCATTAAAGTATGATTGTTTAAGCATGTTTTGAGCTATGGGTCTACGATCTACATGTTTTCAAGTTGTATTATCTATGGGTATCTTTTATTATGGATTATAAGTATAAAATATTTTGGAGTTTTATGAAATGTTTATTAAATATGCATGTCTATCTATCTCAAACTTATAATATGAGTTGGTTTTATCTATTGGGACTACATATGTTTTAAGCTATGAAACTATGATCTAATATGAAATTTGAAGATGGATTTTAAGGTATTTTACATGAGAATTTTACTATTTGTTGGTTGGTTGATTTACATTAAGTTTTCTCATATTATATCACTCTTGAATTGCATGATTTTGATCTAGCATTGCACACACACTAAGTGTTTGATAAAATGTCTTTTCAACGATTCTTAAACATTATTGATGATCTATTGCATGACTTTACTAGTCTTGGTTGTTGATTAGTTATTGAGTTCTTATGGAAAGGTTTATGTTCTTATGAATTATAAAGCCTGCTAGAAAGGGTTATGAACTATGTTATATGCCTCACCCTCTAGTATAAGGCTGATTTCTATATGAAAGTGTAATGAACTATGTTAAATATCTCATCCTCATGTACAAATCAATACTACTTTCTACCTTATCTCATTGAAGGGGGTTATGAACTACGCGATACGCTTCACTCTCATATGCGATTCAATGATATGTACTCACATGTAGGGGTTATGAACTATGTGGTATGCCTCACGCTTATGCGCGATTTAGTATTTTGTATTATCTCTTGCTTACATGTAGGGGTTATGACCTATGCTATTTCTCTACCCTCATGTACTATCCATTATCTCTTGCTTAGATGTAGGGGTTATGACCTATGTTATTTCTCTACTCTTATGTACTACCCACTACCTACTATAAGGGGTTATGACCTATGCTATTTCTCTACCCTCATGTACTATCCATTATCTCTTGCTTAGATGTAGGGGTTATGACCTATGTTATTTCTCTACTCTTATGTACTACCCACTACCTACTATAAGGGGTTATGACCTATGCTATATCCCTCACCCTCTAGTACAAAGTATTTGGACTATCTATTAGTGTCACATTATTGTGTTAAACAAGTTATATAAGTATAATTATTCTCAAGCATATTTTATCTTAACCATTGATTACACATGGCATATTGAGCTTATAATCATTGGTTACAATTAAGCATCTTGTTTATTATATGTTGTAATCCTTGTTGCATTGTATCCCACATACTTAGTACATTCCAACGTACTAATGCATACTCTATGCCTACATGATATTACCATATAGGACCGAAGCACCTTTTGATCATCTTCCACGTGGCTAGTATGTCCTTGAAGCAAGCTTTGGTGAGTCCTCGATGCCCAAAATGTGGGAGGAAACATAGTGGCACATGCTAAAGGAACACGGGTGCATGCTTTGGGTGTGGGAGAGTTGGCCATAAGCTTACTAATTGTCCTTATCTTCGAAACAAGAGCAAGGATGGTCATTCTTAAAGGGCAATATGGTCATGTGGATCAAGTGGTTCAAGAAGGCCAATAAGGGGGTACTCCACGACATAATCAATTCTATGCTCTTCAAGGGAGGTAAGGAGGGAGTGAGGTACCCGATGTTGTTAGTAGTATGTTAAAGGTTTTTAATTGATGTACATGAGGTACCCGATGTTGTTAGTAGTATGTTAAAGGTTTTTGATTGATGTGCATGCTTTGATAGGTCCGGGAGCCATTATCTCTTTCATTATTCCTTTTGTTGCTAGTAAGTTTCATTTATGTCTCGAATTGCTATATGAACCTTTTGGTGTCTACCCCATTGGTGATTCTATTGTTACTAGCAAAGTGTATAAGGGATTGTCCCATGTCATTATCGCATAAAGTCTTGTCTTGTGATTTTGGTGAACTTGGCATGGTAGGTTTGGAGGTCTTGGGGGTGGTTTAGTTACATGCATATTGTTCACACTCCAATAGTAAAGAGGTCGCTATCAAGTATAAACCTAATAAGAGGTTAGGGTCGAATCCATAGGGAATACGGGGTTGACCATATTGACTCACTACCAATCATTTCAAGCATTAATAGACTATATTCTCTAAAATTGGGGGGGGGGCATTTGTGATTTCAAAATGAAGAACAATTAAAATACTACACTACTAATGCAAGAAGACAATCAATTTGACGGACAACTTGGGAATTATGTTCCCCATAATTCGTTAACTCAAATACCATAGATAACATAACCCTAACTGAGACATCGCATGCAAGACAGTAACTTAGGTTCTTCCAACCCTTTTATGAAGATGAAGGTCGAATATCACCATGGGGCTTGGTCGGCAACCATGGTGTGCCAACTAACCATTACCCATTGTCCCAGTCAACCTACCCTTGATCAGGTTTGGTTGGTTAGACGAGAACACAACTATCGAATCCTGTCACCTACTTCCCTTTTCATATTTGTCACTACATTTGTTGGGATTGTGATAATAGGTAGGATTTAGTGTTGGCCACCACCAAACAACATTAAAAATGAAAGGTAATAGGCAATACATGAAAATACCCAGTCAAGGAAATGCATAAAATTCAAGTTATTTCAAGTCAACTCATGGTTCCCACAACCCCAAGTTGTGGGTTCTTAGCTACTCATGACTAGGGCAAACTCAAAAACAATGGTTGGAATAAACATGGTTTAGAGATTACCTAAGAACAATGAAGAACAAAAACACCTTGATGTTGAAACCACAAGCTTGGATTAATGAAAGTTGAATAGAAGTGATTTGAAACACCCAAAAATGGGTTCTCAAAATTAAAATACTAAAATCTATACTAAACTCTAGAAAAGTTCTATAAGCATATTCAAAGTTGTTGTAGAACCTGTGAAGTGTCGAATCTCCCTTCAGAAACTCTATCATTAACTATTTATACTATTTACACTATTTACAAAAAGACCCTTAAAATAAAAAATAGAAAATATAGTTGGCAGCAGATACGGTCCGCAGTTACAACTTGTACGGTGACCTACGAGTCGTAGTCGGGCTTTCATCGTCAGTACTAGGCATTTTGGACATGACTGCTATGATCCATTGCTACGAGTCATGGTTTGATTTATGACTTGTAGTTCTCAATTGCAGTTCTTGGTCCAAATTTTGGCAAAACTTTTTCTGGATACGAGGCCCCCTCCTACGAGTCGTAGTAAGACATACAACTCATAGGTTGGCCTCGTATAACTGACCTTCACTTTGAAAATTCCTAATTTTTGAACATTATTTCTTGCTACGAGGGCACACTATGACTCATAGCTTGGGCTACGACTCGTAGGGTGGCTCGTATGTCCTGAGCTTCATCAACATCTACAATTTTCTCCCAAAATCATGCCAACCTATATTTTTTGCAAGACCAACATAATAACACATAAAAAACCATAAAAAGTAGTACTAATAATATGCAAAAACGTTTGTTTTAGGCCTCAAATGTGTTGTATTTTGACTGCACACCAACACCCTAAACTTAGAATCATTGCTTGTCCTCAAGCGATGACTCGATCTAAGTAGATAATAAGAAACATATAGCAACTATCCCAATGGCATATATATCACTCAATGCTAACTTAGGCACCCAATTCTCATTTTCAAAACTTGATTGTATAGCTTCCAGCAAACCAAGACACAATGATGTATCTGAAAATCTAAATATTACAAGTGAAGAAGTATCAACTATTAACAATCACTGAACAAGTCATATATCAAACATAGAATGCAAATGCCCTTACTGAAAAGAAGTCCCTCCATTTCACTCAAAAAGCAATAAAAATTCAGGGACTGTGCAAGCATCTTTACTCTCAGAATTGACTTTCATGCAAGACAACCAACACCATAGACTTGCCCATCTACTCATACCCTGGACTATTGACTAGTTGGATTAGAATCACTTTAGCACTTAATAGGCTTGTAATGCAGGTTCATGAGGCTTTGGTATGACATTTCAAACAATTAGTGACTAAAAACTATCCTTAAACCATGTTTTTCAACACTTTGACCTCAACAGCTCAGCCATTATTATTATGTCCTCCCTTCTTCTTCGTTTTTCAAGATTTTTCGGGTGCTTTCTTTTCCACTTTTCTATTGTGCCTCATTTTTGAACTCAATTTGCTATTTTTTTCAATTTAACACAAGTTTTCTTTCTTTTTCTCTCACCCGACACATGATTTCCTCTCCTTTCTTTCTTTCCCCACTAATCACCTCATTTTCATTACTTTACCAAAACATAGGCCACCCTCAACTTAGGCTTTTAGCCTGAGGTGAAGTACACAATATTCATTCCTCAAACTAGGGCCACTTTTGGTAACCATCCTCAACTTAACCTTTTTGTCTCTATCAAGGTTCACATGTTCAAGCATAGACTAGGTCGAATATTAAGGTATTTCACAATACAAGGCTAGGCTAGCTAGGTATCAAGAAAGAACAGGTAAATGTAAAGCTCAATCATTTGGAACGAAGGTTAAACAACTGCATTTGGTAGGTCATTTAGGCAAAAGTGGACTAACTTAAAGAAAAATGGCCTAAGATCCATTCCTAATCAACCACATCTATAATCAAATCTTAGAGTAACAAGGCAAATTCTGAATCAGTACCCAATGCATGAATATTAAAAAATAGGCTCACACACACATGGCATTGCACACACAATCAATATAGACTCATAGGTTGTACTTCAAGCATCAACTTGCCTTCTCTTCTTCAGAACAAACATTGCCAAATAATCACTTGCAAGATTACAATGGTAACCAACAATTACAAAAATTTTGAGGGTACCCAATTTTACAAAACATTCATAAAACCATTCAAGATTATGTACATGCCAAAAGTAATACCCACTGTATATCTACAAATTATCTATGACACCTAAACATGCTGGTTCAACAGAAATTAAACTCATCCACAAAGAAAAGAAACACTGCAAGAAAACCTTAGGATAAAAAGTAGGATAGTTATGGACTAAAGGCTACTAAGACTTCACCATAGTCCATAACTCCCACACCCCACCAAAAGATGATACTTTGTCCTAAAAGTATATATATACGCTTTAGAAACCGAAAAATTAAACCAATCATCCAATAAATTAGATAAAAACCAAACATCCAAAATAAACACATTTAAAAGTATCCAAAACCATCATAAAAACATAGTGTCTATAATGGGAACAAAGTATCCAGAAATATTGAGTATAGGGGTCAAAAGCAGAATATATATGGTGCTCAAGCACCGACATCAGTTTGGTCCTGGGGCTCTCTCCCTTCTTGGGTGGTCTTGGCTGCAGATGAACTTGAGATTCTAGCTCTATGTAATCTTTGCTACTCCTGAGTTTGCCTCTCCTACTCTGTTTGTATAGACTCTTTTATCACCAGGTCAGTACGTTTCTCCTCCAACTCTGCCTCCTCCTCAACATCTTCTATCTATTCTGGGCCATTTTTTCATCATCACCCTCTAGGGGCCTCTTCCCTGGAGAATGTGGGTGATCCTCAAAATGATCGATTAGGTTATCACCCATAAGTGTCTCCTCTAGAGCTACGATCAGGGCTGCTAATGATGCCATCAAGTTGGCCTTAAACTTGGCCAATTCCTACTGTATGACAACAAAATCTGCAAGATGAGCTCCTTCAACCTCTTCTAGACCCTAGCCTCGAAAGCATCAACCTTGCCATCTACTATATTAACTTTCTAATTCAACTCAGCTAGGGTAAATACCTTGGACCGCTCCTCTGAGTCCTGTACAGCCTGATGAACCCATGGCTTAATCTGGTTTATCAACTTTCTCAGCTGGGCCTCTGTCCTAGTCAACCTGCATATTAAATTCTCAAATGTAAAAGCATACATAATAGGTAAGTCTACAGAAGTAACCTATGAAGCAGATGGCTCTAGTGCGGGTGTATCTATGGAGGGCATCATCTCTGTGTCAATTGTTGGAGGCTGCTCTAGTGCAACTATAGTGGAGGTGGTAGGAACTGGAGTCGACTCCTCAGTAGCTGGCTCAAGAGGAAATATCTCAGCTATGGGAGGAGGAATTACTCTCTGAAGGGCCACCAAATTCTCATCAACCTTGATAAGGCTTAGATCCATAGTGTGGAGGGCCCCGACATATAGGTCTATATGGAGAGAGACATGCACTCTAGCCTCAATAAATAGTGTGTGTATCAAGATAGGGAATGGCAATGAGGTATTCATCCAAAGTATAGACTCATGAATGTACTACACCATGACACAAGCCCAGTTGATCTCATAGCCAACTAAGATATTTGCTAGTAAAACCACCCTCTCTAAGGTGATGATGTTATCCATAAATATAGGCTTGATGCGTGATTAGATAATGGGCTACCAGAATTTGGCTGAGAAGAAGGTGTGGGACTTCTTTATATGCTCGACATGGTTGGTGACCTATGTAGGCCCAGCATCATGCTTTACTATCTGGCCCGTGACCTATCTGAGAAGCTTAGTCCAAAAAGCAATATTCTTCCCAATCATAGCATGCCATATCTTATCTATCTTGCCATCATACTCGGTTGTATGCTAAAGTGCCCTATAGTTAGGACCAAACTGAACCCAATGAATGGTTTCCTCAAAGATATCTACCCTCTAACCTCGAACCAAAACCCTATATAACTTGGGCTGATCCATAGCCTTCATGCCCTTGGGAAGATCTCAAAGGATGGTAGCTATCATGACCCAAGCCTAGGACCTAGACATGACATGGCACATGAGAAATCCGAAGGGACACCAAGCAAGCCTCTTAACATATCATTACACATTCTTGGTCGCGGAAGTAATAAAATAATGATAAGGAATAGTAAATAGAGATAAACGAGGCTATGTGACATCTTTCATATCATAAACCATCAAGAGAGTCAAAGAGAATCAAACTCATAACACCATTAAATAACTTGTCCAACAACACCTCTAAACATAGAACATAGCGGGCGCCAAGATAAACAACCGGGATCACCCTCATTGTCAAACACACAATAAAAGAAAGAGCATCTTTATACATAGCATAAGATCAAAGACATTGTCTTCGAAATTAAGGACTCACCAACTTGTTTTGTAGAGAAATTGTACTAGCCATGTGGAGGAAGTAGATATTCAAGAGGAGCTCTCGTTCCTACATGGAGACATTATGTACGCATAAAGTATGTGTTAGTACATTTGAATGTACTAAGTATGTAAGATGCAATGCAACAAGAGATAGGTAACATAATCGAAATGCATAGTTAGGCAATAATTGAGTATATAGAAATATGACATGCATTGGTTACGCTTGAAGTAAAACATGCTTACATAGAATATATTATATGTGTAGTAGGAGACTATCATCAAAGACCAAGAAATTTAGAACTCGAAATCCAAGGTAAACCATCCCTTAGTAGTGATTGAGGTACCAACCCCTCAATTGGTTGACAAATATGACCACCCTTCGCTGGAAGTGATTGAGGTACCAACCCCTCAATTGGTTGATGGCTTATCACCCCCATCCGAGATGATTGAGGTACCAACCCTTCAATTAGTTGATGGATATAACCACATTCTGCCGAAAGTGGTTGAGGTACAAACCCCTCAATTAGTTGATGGCTTACCACCCCATAAAAAGCGATTGAGGCATCACCCCTTAGTAGGCTATGTTCAACTCACAACACAATAGATACTTCTCATGAAATCAACACATAAATAACATCCTTTCATCTTTATAAAGTCACTTAACTCATATATGATGCATTAGGCCTTCAACAACTCAAGAAACATAATTCGGATATTTTATCAAACACTTGGCAGGTGTGTAATGCTAGTGTAAAACCATGAAATTCAAAAGTGAAATCATTCAAGAAATCTTAATGCAAAACCACCTACCAATACTTCGTATGTCATGCCGAAAGTCCCGTTAAGGTGGACTGACACCCGTTGCCTATAAGGCTCAGGATAACCAACCTTTATCTATGAACTTTCTATATATATTATAAGGGATTTCTACATTCAACATGCCTTTAAGAAAGTAAATAGTAATAACAAGCCAAAAGGAAATGCATATGACTAGGATGATGGTGCCACGTTCTCTAAAGTATGAGACATGACCACACTTTAATTTACATAGCCTATAATGCCTATAGATAAGGAAAAGTAGCTAATAAGGGTCAGGATAGGCCCCGCCTCAACTAATTATACAATACAAAAATATAAGCTCTAGTCTCGCAAAGCTCCTAAGCGACCTGGAGCTTGGTAACCACAGTTGGATATCTTGTACTCCTACTAGGGAGATCTACTAGCACCTGTACCTACAGTATTGAATGCAGGTCCCCCATAAGGGACATCAGTATAAGGTAATATACTGAATATGTAAGGCAAAAAATGTTATATATGAAGTAACAACTTAAATGTAACTATGCGTTGGTGTAGGATCACCAAATTCTCATCAACCTTGATAAGG
>DF360028.1:51772-65956 GCA_000787875.1 Solanum virginianum | reverse complement strand
TAAAAGCTTCTCTTCTCCAAAATCTTTCTACTCTTCCAAAATTCTCTTAGCCTAAAAAGCCTCCCTCCTAAATATTAATACCAATCCTCTTCCAACAACTTGAGTCTAATTAAATGACTATCCATAATTAGTTAACATTTTCTATAGTATTTCATCCTTGAATTTCATTATCTTAGTAAGTAGTAAATGTACTTTTACTTATACATGATTCCTGATACCTGCAATATAATATATGGTACCTGACAAAATTATGTTCTAAAAATACATTATATTTCACATCACATTATCAATAATAATTCATTTTATATTAAAAATAACCACAACTGCATAAAAGACAATTATATGCTTCAATACGTGTTGAATTCTTAATATATATGAAGTAACATACAATGAAATACCTATAGATATGTTTTATGATACAAATATTAAGAAAATTTATTTTTAGTTTGTCAACTAATTAAAGTCAACCATATAACAAATAAAAAACAAAATTCAATTATGCAAGAAAAATTCATTTCGATTTGCAGAGGATTCAAATTACATTAATCCATTTATTATCATTCCACATTATTGGACAAATAAGAATATAGTAACAATTGATCCAACATTCACTTTTCTTTGAGAAAAAAATTACATGTTCGACAATTATGCCCTTTATGCCCCCACGTACTACAACAGTTAGACGTTACAGGTATCTTCTCTCCAACGCTTTTTTTCTTCCCCTTCCTTGGTCTTCTTGGCAATCTTTTGTACTTGGATGGAAAAACAACTTCTTCAAGAACGTTATCAGGCACATTCCAATCTCCCCCATCTGGCATTGGCACCATCAACACTTCATATGTATTCGATAATGCTTTTGGCTTATAATAATCAGAACAGTATGGATGCACATCAACTTCATTTTTATTCTTCAAAATAGTAATTGCATGTGGACACAAAATTTCATCAATTTGAAAATTTTCACAGGTGCAAATTTTTCTTTCAATGCACACGATGAACCTGCGGCCACCATCATAAATAGAAAAAATATACTCCAAAGATGGAACAACCTGCAATGAAAAGTTCTCACTGATACCTTCAAACATCATTATAATCAATGACAATTAGGATTGAATATATACCTTCATATGCGAACATTTTGCCATATTTGCAATCAGAATATCCTCAAATTTTCTCCCCAATGTATCCTTCGTATATGAAGCTTTTTCTCTATTTTTGCAGTTCCACGATCCAAACAGAATCATTGATTTTTCAAGAAAATCAATTATAGGCAGCTTTCCAGCCTCAACAAGGCAATCATTGATACAGTCTGCTATGTTAGAAGTCATCAACTATCCTCTATTCACAGGTGCATGTACTCTTGATCACTTTTCATACTCCACATTTTTCAGGTACTCTTTTACCCTGTGATCAATTTTAACCACCTTTGCCATTAGTTTGTTGAAATTTTTCATTCTATAACACTTAGCCATAGCATAGAATTTGTCATTCAATGCGTTTTTGCTCTTCCTGTAGTTCGTGCAAACATTCTTCCAAAGATGTCAAATACATGCATAATGTGGACAATTCGAGAAGACAATGCTCACATTCTTCATATGCTCTCATTTCTATTTGATACAAAACACAGATTTTCTCTCTTCCTAGAAGTATTTTTAAATTGCTGAAAGAACCACGACCAAGAAGAATCATTCTTAGTATCAACTACTCCATAGGCCAAAGGAAATATTCTTCCTGCACAAATTAAACAAAGTTAACTTAATACTTTTTTGGGTCATCAAGTATAACATAATATGACATAATTTTATAACTTTTTTACATAAATAATCAGGTCACTCATACAAAATATTTTATAATTTTTGATATCTGTACCATCAAGTGTACTGGCCGATAGAAATGTTCCTTTATAAGCACTATTAAGATGTGCTCCATCAACAACAGTCACTGGTCTGCAGAACTAGAACCCTCGAATTAATGGGCGTAATGTAATGAATAGGTACATGAACTCATTTGCAGGAGACTTGAGCATTCGTATATATGAATTTGGATATACACTATTTAACATGTGTATGTATTTTGGCAACTGTTTGTGTTCATCTGGTGGCTTACCCCTTATCATATCCAATGTGTGCTCCTTAGCACGCCAGACCTTTTGATATGGGATGTCAACACCATAAGCAACTTTAACATCGTGGATTATATCATTTGATGTGTAAATTCTTTTGTGATTAACTATCTTCGATGCAGTTACACCACTAACAAACAAAAGTGTTGCTTCAACCTTGTTAAGTAGTCTTTTCCTCATCATACACGTATATATATCATTGAAGTATCTTATCTTAAATATCTCTATATTTTTCTTACATGATGCCTTCATGCTCCAGGAACATTCATCAGAGAAATACTTCAGAACATAACTGCAAATTTGGCCAAAAGACATGAATATTAAATCAAAGATCAACACTACTAACCAAAAAAAAAATGCAACCAACAATATACTTCTTAATAGTGATAATTACTTGATACCATAAAAGATTTACACCAATGACCTACAATTCTATAACTTATTAATTTAATAATTTCGTACCTTTTACGATCAGATCTTTTAACCTTGAAGTTGAAACCTTTATGCACCTTATACCTTGCCATAACATCAACTAACATTGCTTTGTCCTTGTACATATTTTTTACCTTCACATCTACATTTGTTGAATAAAAAATTATGTTTGACACGTCAATATCAGGTACGTAACAAGTAATCGTACTATCTGATTCGCTCACCCCACATGATGCATTAACCATTGATGTATCCACCACTTCGAAATTATTGGTATCAATGCATAAGGGCTACATACCAAACCCAGGTTCCCTTTTCTTAATTTCCACATACAACTTCACCCCCATGTCATTGTGGATACTAATCGGAGAAGCATTATCTTTAACGACGTACCAAATTTTGATTTTCTTCCTTTGTTTGTTGACATCTAACTCAGCAGTAATAGCAGTTCTGAGGTTCAAAAACGATATATTATCTCCAACAATAATTTTGTTGCTTTTGTATCGACTATAAACAACGTCCAGCTCCCAGATTTCACCATGCCATAACAATATCGAAACATTCATCGTCAAAATTTTATTCGCCATTCGTTAATCTTGATGCGTCAACGAACTACTTTGATTCTTGTTTTAAAATTTGAATTTTGAAAAAATTAGTATGTTACGTATTTGTTGGGTTTGATTACTGCAACTGGAACGTCTAGGCGTGATTCAAGGAATCACAATTAGTGCACCAGTTTATTTTACTTTTTTACCGCAACATTTACCTAGTTTACGAAGCATAATGTTAGGTATCAATACATTTTTGTTGGTATCGGCATAATAGATAAAAATTGGGATTTTAAATAATTTATGAACAGTTGAGATTTTTAGCAATTTTTATCTTACCCTATAGGATTTATGTAATTTTTACTAAATAATAACAAATTCATAATTGAAATTTTGGAGAAAAATAAAATTTTATAATCAATAAGCTATAGGTTGAAATCATGAATTCATAAAATTAATAATTATAAATTCAATGCATAAAATTAAGCGTTAATATTTATATTAAAATAGATTATCTTCGTATGCCCCTTTTTTGATTCCTAACCATCAAAGTATTTTGGAATATCGAACTTCTTTTTTATTAACTACGTGGCAGAATTCCAGGACAAGCAGGCCGTGCGCAATTGGCGAAAGGGTAAATCTTGGATTACCTCAATCAACTATCAAAACGACATCGTTCGCTGCACTAAACATAAATTACCACTGAGCATAAAGTCCAATTCCCTCTACTAGTAAATTCTTATTACCCTGCTAGGTTTTGCTAATCACTCTGACCGCCGGCCATGGCTTTACAAACCGGAATAGGCTTAGGCAGAATCATCTTCATTGTCGGCGCCGGTATGTAAATTCTAGTGCTCCGACTATTTCTTCGGAGATTTTTCCATACTAGTTGTTCTAACTAAAATTTTTCTTCTGCTTGATAGTGATTTTCGCTAGTTTGATCTGATTTTATGTATTTTGTTATTACGTGTAGGGTATACCGGTACTGTGTTGTTCCAAAACGGCAAATTATCTGATATATTGGGCGAACTTCAGGTACTTACGTTCAAATTTTTAGCGTTTTTTTTCTTTTTGAACTTGAGTTACTTTAGCTGCAATTAAGTTCATATTGTTTGAATTTCTGCTAATAGAGACGGTATTTTTTTGTTGTTGTTGTTATTAAGCCTTTAACTTAGCTCGACTTAGGTAATCTACGTGAAATAAGAATTTCCTAGGTGTATAATGCTTTTATTGTGGATGCTGGAATTTGGAAGTGCAACAATGAGATAATAACTGCGTTCCTGATGATTGAATTAGTTCTAAGTTTGGATTCCTTGAAATCTGTTAATAGAGAAATTACTAGTGTTTCTTTAATGTTTTGTAGCTCTTAACAGGCAATTTAGATTGAGATCACCAGGTATAATGTTTCTAAGTTAGTGTGGATGCTGAAATTCGCAACATAATATGGAGAATAATGCTTAAGAATTACCTATTAAAAAAAGAAAAAACTTAAAAACAATGTTCTGCACATATAGATGATACACAATCAACTCAATTTGCAAGGATTCTTTTTAATGATACACAATCAACTCAATTTACAAGGATTCTTTTTCAGGATATGATCTTGTTTGAAATTACTTTTTAATAGATTCTTGTATGACCTATAACTAACAAATTATATGCAGTTATCAACTTTTAAAATGGATTCCTATTGCTTTTAGATTTTTCGCATTCAGTATTTGAATGCTAGGAACTAATGATATTTTTTGCATTCAATATTTGAATGCTAGGAACTAATGATCCTTTTCTATCTTTCTGACAGAACTTGGTTAAAAATTATGAAAAATCAGGAGAGACAGATGCCGGAGATTCGGATGTTATGGCTGCACAGGTACCTGATAATGAGAATTAGCTTAAGTATACATACTATAGTTCAGTTCTGTCATTGAATTTTTTTGATCTACTACCAAAGTGGTTTTATGTGCACGTTCTACCTGTTTATCTACCCAATGAAAATTTCCACACCTATATTATTAATTATCCTTCTCATAGGATAATTGAATCATTTTTAACACTAACTTCTAGAGTTTCTATGAGAATATTGATGATATGCTGGTATATCATAATTTGGGTATTTCCCCTTCGCATCTCATTACTCTCGGTCGTATCATGGATGCAGTGTTATCATTGTCGTATGATTATAGTATTACAACAACAACATAACAACATACATAGTGAAATGCCACAAGTCGGTGTGGGGAGGGTAGGGTGTACGCTGACCTTACCGCTACCTCATCGAGATAGAAAGGCTGGTTCCGAAAGACCCTTAGCTCAAATGTATCAGCCCCAAGTACAAGAAGAAAAAACAATAGATGTAGCATAGCGGCTAAAATGAAAGCAATGTAAATTCAACAAGAAGAAAACATATCAGTAGCAAATGAATGTGAAGATCGAAAAGTTTATTAAATTGATTCAGCAGTATAGTATTACAAATAATATCAATTTGATTCAAGAGTTTTTTCTGTTCCTTTTATCCTCCTCCTTCTTCCTTTTTTTATTTTTTTCCTAAAGCTTTCTCTTCATTTTTGGGTGGATGCTATTTGATAGCTGCATCATCTGCAGATTGTTTCTTAGCCCCAATGTGTTTGTTTTTCCTAACTCTATTGTGTTAATCTGTCCCCTAATTTCTATTTGTGATATAAGTTGATAGCTGCAGTTTCTGCAGATTATTGCTTCGCCCCGATGTGTTAGTTTTTTCAACTTTATTGTGTGAATCTGTCCTACATATGAGTAATTTCACAATGCCTAGATGGCATAGCCAACCCCCTGGAGGGTATGGTAGCGGTGAGAACGCAACACGTGTGATTTAGGTGCAATCTCATAGGTTTGCATCCTTGACATGATGTTTAAGTGCAATACGTGAAGTTTAGATGTGTCTTATTTCGTGGGCCACTTGCCTCGGGTTTTTTTTAATTATTACTATTTTAAAAAGAAACGACTAGATGGCATAGGGGGATAGCATTTCCATTATCCCATAATTATACATGGGAATGCACAGTAAGACAAGTTTGACTTATTACAGTTTACAAATCAATGTATACTATATTTATGGTATTGAATTAGGCATGGATTTATGATTTAAAAATTGAAATCACATGAAAAAAATACTATTATTTGAGATGATGTATAGGAGGTTGAGAAAAATAATCAGCCAGCCTTCGCCCTAAGGCTTTTGGTTCAGTGGCAAAGGTAGCATGACACTGGACGTGTGGTAGGCGCAGCTCACGGGTTTGGATCCTGGTGGTTGAACACTTAAACCAAGCCTGGTATTTATTTAAGTGAAGAAGGAGTAGTAGATTTCTCTGATTTCTACTTCTTTTAAAAAAGAGTAGGAAAACTTGTAAAGAAAAAGAGTGTTATTTCATTATCCTATCCATCTCTCTATCATCCTATCCATCTCTCTAATTGAGTTCTTCTATTACAGACATGCTCTGCATCACATGTTTCTTACTACTACTACTACATAGAGGATGAAATTACTCATTAATATAGCATAGAATTATGAAATCTCTCTTATGTCACAGTACAACTTATGTTTATAGCTCCTTTGTAGGTTCGTAGGCTGGCAATGGAGGTTCGACAATTGGCTTCTGCACGATCAATTACTGTTCTAAATGGAAATTCTAGTGGTATCTTCCACCATTCCTGACTGAAGACCGTTAATGCTATGTTTTTGTTTATCTTTCCTGTTGATCATATGGAAGTGTTTTTTTATCAGTCAATGTGTCCTTAACCCCTTCTCGTCCTTTGTGTCTTAGGTAATTTTACATCTCTCATCATGCCAACTGCAGCAGTAGGGGCGCTTGGTTACGGATATATGTGGTGGAAGGTAAAATAAATTTTTCTTAGATTCTCTGTAAATGTAACACTGTCTTGCTTGTTACCGACTTGTCGTAGCATGGAGATTACTAGAAGGAAGTACGGGTGTCATTACACTAGGGTGTACTGTACTAGAGGTATGTCTAGCGTTTAGATGAAACTATAAGCATGAGTGAGCAGTGATTAAAATGCAATTGTGTATCTATTTCCTGTCAGCTTGAAGCTGGTCCTCGGCATAGTTACCAGCCCTTTAACAGTATATTAAAGGGTAAAAAATTTGGGGAAGAAACAAACTGAGGGCCAAGCTTTTTTACCTAGGTTTAGATGGCCATGCCATACTTGTTTAACTGAACAATGATCAATGCCCATAGTATTTTTATAAAGAGAACAAAGTTTCACTCGTTTATGTAATGCTTGCAGGGTCTATCGTTCTCTGACCTTATGTATGTAACCAAAAAAAGTATGACAAATGCCGTTTCGAATTTGACAAAGCACTTGGATCATGTGTCTGAGGCGCTTGCTGTGAGTATCATCTCTTGTACTGCCTCTGTTCTTAATTCCTTCTCTGCTGTTTTGGTATTCCAATGTGCCTAACTAGCTTATAGTACATTTTTGGCATACATAATTGTGGCATTTCTGTTAAACTTGTGAAGCTTCCTTCCTCATTATTTTGTTTCTCCTCTTGATCAGTCAACAAAGAGACATTTAACTCAGAGAATTGAGAATGTTGATGGGAAATTGGATGAGCAAATGGAGATGTCAAAACTACTAAGGAATGAGGTGCCATTTTGTTCCAACACGTTTTTGTCTTTATTTGTGTGGGATTTATCTACTCTGATCCATGTCCAGTAATCCTTAAATTTGTATTTTCCTTGTTATACTGTAACTGCCGAGTACAGCTGTCATAATCGGGTCAAAACCCTATTTTCCAACAGGTTAATGATGTGCATGGTGATCTATCTGAAATTGGTTGTGATTTGGAAGAACTGCAGAGAATGGTTTCTGGTCTTGTAAGTTACGCTTTTTGGTAGCTTGTATTCTCTTGTCGAAATTACCCCGCAGATGTTTTTTGTTGGAAGTGTCCAAGCTACATTGGTTTCTCTGTCAATTTTGTTATATCTACTTTTAGGTACACTAATCTCGTCTTTTGACTGTATCTGGATATGCAGGATGGCAAGTTACTTTCCTTGGAAGGCAAACAGGTAAAGTGAAAAAAAATGTCACTTCTTCCTTTTTTTTCTTTTTCAGCGTCTAACTTTGTTGCTTTAGCTATTAAATACCAAGACAGACTCGTATATACGGTTTTATTCACTCAATCATCTGAGGTTGTAGCCTTTGCCTATTTGCACCGTTAAAGGTCATTTGTTCTAAGCGTAGGTCTCTTGGTTGATAACAGGAACTTGCAAATGCTGGTGTCATGTACCTGTGCAATATAGTCAATGGAAAAAGGGTGAAGATGCCTGATACACTTCAGGTGTGTGCACCTCCTTTTTTTCTTTTTCGTTGTGCAACTCTTGATGTATCACAACTTATTGATGCGATTAATCTCTACCATTTGAATAGTGTTTTATTCAGTTTAGGCTTTCACAGAGTAATATTATCCTTCTATTTCCCCTCCAAAGATGGTGCTACAGTTGGGGTGGGTTATAATACTTGTGAAACAAGTTGAATGGATAAAGAATACCGCCACAGTTGGGGTGGGTTAATAACTGTGAAACAAGTTCAATGAACCCCCACTCCCAAAAAAAAAAATTGTCTTTGCCAGGCAAATGACAGGATGCGTGGTTTGTTTTCTACAGATATCCCTTTCGTTACATGATTTTTAGTATGATCAGAACTACCAAACATGACTAACAGTTCTGGTTATATACGCTTCTATTTTCACAATAGGGTGAAGGTAGGAACAAAGAAAAATTGGTTTCTCCGGGTAACTTGGCCTTCCTATTTAACCAAGAAAGGGTGAATACGCTGGTCTGTTTGGCCAAAAGTACAGATCAGAATGGAGATACATATATAAGAAGATTTTCAGTCCTTCCTTCCTCTTTGATCTAAGGTGTGAATGGAACTTGTAATATTTCAAGTGAAGGACCTTAAGAAACTAGGTGATTTTTTACCTCCCTGTGCAATTGAAAGAGATGGAAGGTCGGCTGTCTGGGGCAGCATGTCTTTCAGTTCCATCTTTTCTGGAATTTGCTTTAACACGAGAAAGAATACCAAACTTATTCAACTTTTCGAGTTCTTCTAATGTTCTGTTTTTAAAGTGTAAAAAATTACCACACAGAGATCTGTGGTTGTGGGCATCACACTTTCAGCAGTTATTATCTTTATGCACGGTACATCAGACAAGATAATGCTAGGTGAAAACGGGCTAAGTGCTTCGTCTTGCTTAGGAGGAAGTTCAGTTCAATCACCAAGGATGTGCGTCCCATCACCAATTGACTGTCCTGAAGTGGCCGAATTAAACAGTACTACAATAATTATTTCACTAAATTCCATATAATTGTCTGTGATTACAGTTCTTATTCTCAACTTATTTTATGTGTATGTGTGTCACCGTGGAGCTCACTATTGTTGTGTCATCTTTTCTTGTTCTGCATGTTTTATCCTTAACACACTGAAAGGACTGTTTTGTTTTTATCTTATTAGATGCTTGCTATCAATAATCCTTAACCTGCAATTTCTTCTGCAGGAACAACTCAAAATTGCTGGCAACTCAACGCCTAGTCTGATGGTACTTTTTTGCTAACTTCATTTAGATGTCATTATTCAAGTATTTATCTTAGTATCAGCTGTATGCATGCTGCTGACCTGTTATATTGGGAATAGTTCTTTATAATGTGCGTTATTCAAGTTCCAAAATACTCATTGGATTTTGTCTCTATAGGAGAGATTTTTTCAAAAATTTATGAACACCAGAATAATGTCAAAATCAAAGAATTGCTGAATTTTTTAAGTGAATTGTTTATAGTTTATTCAAACATATGGACTGCTTCAGGATGCCGCTGGCCGTATTAATATTTCTAATTGTCATGATTCATTTATGATATAAATAATTTTGAAGAACCATCTAATACATGCTTTCGTCGTTTGTGAATAAAATGGCAAATTTTTCACGTCTGTTACATTGTTTGGTAGAAGATATATGATTTTGCCTTTCCTGCACATGGATTGGTAGAGTGATCAACTCTCACACAATGCCTGCCTTAGTTAACCGGACTGCAGATTAGTTATTGGCTTTTATTGTCTGTTTGTTTGCCTCTAATGATTGATGTGGTGGTTTTATCTTTGCATTTGCACGCATTTCATTGATACCCTATAACTTTGTTACAGGGCCTTAAAGAACTTGCAGACTCTTTACCACAAGGAAATTCCAATCGGTATCTAACTGATGGCATTGCTGAAGATAGTCCTGATAAGTTAAAAGATCCACCAAGAAGCATACTAATGAGGTATTCAGCTTGTTCAAACTTTCCGTTCCACTCCTTTTTGTGTATGTGGGTTTGGTGGGGTAAGGTCTATGTTGCTCGGACTCTAAAATGCGGCTGAACTGGTGTCAGACCCCCTCCAAAAATATTCCTTTTTTGGAGGTTCCTACATGCACCTGATAGCATTTCTAAAAGAGTCTGGGCAACATATGGCAAGGGGATTTTAGTTAAGTGTTCCTTTCTGTTGACAGCACAGCTGCATGTTCAAAATTTTTCCTTTTGCTTCAATTGTGTGGTTGAAGTGATTACATAGGCAGGCAAACATTTGTTTGCTCTACCCCTGGAATGACCGTGAATTTTCTCCTTTCTTTTCTTGTTGTAACAGGACGTCGTCAACCAAAAGCTGATTCACCCAAATTATCAAAGGAAATATCGTTTGGCTATTCCTGTTTTTTCTGGTGTATTCTACACTGTTGGGTGATTTTCGGTTTGAGAAGGTGAGGAGGATGGAGGTTGAACGGCAGTCGCTTCAATTGCTGTTCCACTTAATAGTACGAAGTGTAGTATCAAAATGAATGACAATATATTTTGTTCCTGCGCTGATATTTCATATATGTACTCCATATACATGTTTTGTCTTAGGGTCTCAAAGCACAACACAATTGTACATGATGGAATAAAATACGTGACACTGTTAGTTTGACAAAAGAAGTCTGAAAATTTTAATTGGTATTTTCGCATCTTTAGATTATTTTGGACTGGAGAAAGATTTTTAGACATCTCGATTGGATATTCAATGTACAGTTTCGTCTCTGCTATGGATGATAGCATCGAGTTAATTCTACACGTGTGCACTAATTACTATTTTGCATTCATTAAACAAAATGCACAATAATAACATATCCATTGGAATTTCACAAGTGGAGTTTAGGAAGGGTAAAATATGTGCAAGTCTTATTGCTAACTCGACTGTTTCCATGAAACTCTCATCTAAAGAATCATGCCTCCACAAACAGAATATACTAAATATGGAATGAAAAGAAAAAAAGAACAACGAATAATGAAAAACAGATGATAGTATATAAATACGAAAAAATAACAAACATAAGACGGATAATGACAACAAAGGATTTAAAAACACGACTATTCCTACCAATCTATTATACCACATGGTCAGATATCAATGTACCTTTACTAGCCTATCTGCTACTCTAATACACCTCCATTCCTTTGTGTGCCAACCGAATATGAGAGAATTGGAAAACATGTTTGGGAAAATGTTTTCCTTCATGTACAATCCTGTGAAGAAACTACCTACTCATCCATTTCTAGATGACTGTCGAGTTCCATTAACAAGTTAAGTAATTGAAGACATCAAATTCCAAAAGTAGTGCTGGTCTTCTCTATCACACAAAGCTGAAGAAGAAGTTGTACCACTCTCCGAACACTCCAATTTTGGCAACTTATCATTTGTGTAAAACAAAAACTCATTTTCTTTGTTTGATTCTGCTCCATTCTTCATGTTATTCTCTTCACTCTCTTCAGAATCAGTGCTCGAATTCTTCTCAACGAGCTCTTGAAACATGGAGGACCGAAGCAAAAGGCTTAGAGCAGTAGGTGAAGATGGTTTCTTGCAACAACTTAAGGGCATTCTTCTTTCAATAGGTTCCTGGCTATATGGTATGGCATACAGTTTTTCAGCATTGACGGTGGTGGTGAAATGATTGGGGTTAAACGAATATGAAGAGTCGTTAATCATATTATTAGTGTTACTAATTTGTATAGGCTGATCTTCTGATGTTAAATTTTGGAATGAATTTGCCTCTGGTTTTAGCCATCTGAAGTATGTGTTCATGTCAAAGTTAGTCATGGCGTTAGTTCCCCTGTATTCAATCGCTGCAATATCATAAGCTCGAGCTGCCTCTTCTCGAGTATCTAACAAAACAAACAGTTAAAAATGTTTCGAGTTAGAGCCAATTTGAATGCATTGTTGTTGTTGGAAGGGGGGCAAAATCACTTACTATAAGTACCCAAGTATAGATATTTGTTACCAAACACTCGTCCGATCCTTGCTTCCCATCTGTTATTGTGATGATGCCTGAGTTAAATACGATGAATTTTTCTTTACAACCATGCATAATATTGTGTGATCGATTATAACGTGTTGATTTACCTTGCAACTCCTCTATACTTGGATACACCGCGAGCAAAACCACTGCTTTTTCTGTTGAAAAAACACAACAAGATTTGGTTAATTGAAAAGAAGTCTGGTGATTTATAGTGTTTTAATGAATGTGTACCTTCTTAAAGAGGCTAAATGTTCTTCCTTTGTCATATTTTGCACGATCTCAATTTCTTTCTCATAATCTGATATCTACAAATCAAGAAATATGTCTATATCAAACTGCATAATCCCAAGCACGAAATCAATGTATACATACTGGAAAATTGGTGAAAGTTGATGTGCCCCAGTACTTGATTGCAGCCAAATCATAAGCTCTTGCTGCTGATTCTTCTTCGTCGTAAGCTCCTGCTCATTTTCACTACATAAATAAGAAGCTGCAAACTCCAAATTTTGTATGTTATTACTAAACTCACCAAGATACACTTGTTTCCCCTTCTTTTTCTGAGTTACATTCCAAGAAGCCTTATCCCATAAATGAGCTTCGTATCGCCCCGTCCATCGATGCCTAAAAATCCAATATTTTCATCAAATTTTACCTATTCAAAATCATTCTAATAACATACCCAGTGGAATTTCACAAGTGGGGTCTGGGAGGAAAAAATCAACTTCTCATGAAGATCTTCAAGTAGTAGTCGTATTCCTTCTGTTTCACTTTGTTTGTCTGATTTTGACTTTACATACATAGAATGTACCAAAATGTCACGGTGGAAAGTTAGAACGAAAAAGTAGTCAAAAAAGGAAAGAGACTTTTTTTTTCGAAACGAGATAATTAAGTACCTGCTAACACCTCTGAATCTTGAACTTCTCTTGACAGTAGGAGTTTGTCCAAGACAATTATTTTGATCAGCTTTTGATGAATCCAATTTATCATTCACAATAACTGCAGGAATAACAGATTTTCGTCGTCTTTTAACGTGTTTATTATTAACTGGAATATTATAATCTACCATACACAAATTTCTTCTATTTCCAGGGCTCATCCTTTCACATTTAACTCTAATTGCATTCATAATCTCCATTAAATTGTAAAATTTAGAGCTTTTTAATTTGTCCAACTTTTTCTTTAATTTGATGCTTTGTTACACTGCAGATTATCAATGTTCATATATATAGACACAAACAGTTTTGTGTTTTACTTAGATGTCGATGGTTTCTATAATTACAAATTAAAAAATTGTTATAGTTTCCAGGATCTGGAAAATATAAAATATATTACCAAATTCTCTTTCTCCACGTATAGAGTTTTATTTACATTATTTTATTACTTCTTGACACTTTGAAAATCAAAAATAAAAAAGTCTAGTGCACTAAACTACTACATGAGATCCTAGTTACGTGGCAACAATTTTATCAGTTGCACCAAGGCTCTGGAATTAACGACCAACTTGTTTTCATAAACAACGAAAGTCTGCCACTAGTTCATTAACAAAAAATCATGTTGGCAACACGCTTTTTAGCGACAGATTAACGAAGAAATTTGCAGTTGATTCCTTTTTTTTGAAAAAAAATTAACAAAAGAAAATTTGATACTCTCAAGGTTCTAGCTATCAAAGACTTAAAAGTAAAGTATATTCCCATTTGATGTTCGGTATCCGCATTAGAATACGATTAATT
>DF360028.1:40024-51752 GCA_000787875.1 Solanum virginianum | reverse complement strand
TTCGGATTCGCGCCGTGTAGGGTCGATCTGGGAAAGTGCTCCCTACACCTCTGGTCAAGGGAGAATAATCTCATCCATTGCATCATATCTTTTAATGATTCCTACTTTATTTTTGTTAGACAATTTATCGAAATAATAGATAAAATGAGAAAAAAAAAAGAGTAGAATAAACCAAAAGTATGTGATTCTTCTAAAGATGAATTCAAAGCAAACAAATAATAATTCATAAGAAGTCAAAAAAATAAATCATCTGTTTTTGTTTTCTCTAATAAATCCATTTTTAGATATTGTGTTATATTAGTAAATTGACAAATGATTAAATTGTTATTTACGTACTTTTCTTTTTTAAGTTGTTTCATAGGATTCTTCGTAATTTTAAAGATCCACTAATTGGCTATCTTGTCTTTGAGTTGTTCGAGTTGTGAAATTAAAGTATTAAAGTTTATCAATAGTTATTTACAATGAAGTGAAACTTGTATAATTTTCAAATCGAAACTATAGCTATAATAATTTTTTTAAGTGTTTATGTTGTTGACATGACGATAATGAAATGTTAATTAAGATATCATTTTACTCCAAGTTAAAATGATTGATTTGCTATATGTTATACGTTACCATTAGCTCAAGATATTATTCTCTCTTATATTCTGATACATCATTATACATTATGTATCGATCGAATACATTATTTTACCTAATATATCAAGACATACATGATGTATCTGGATTCAACCAAATTTAAAGAATTTTTGTAATTTAAAAAATGATGAAGATAGAATATAATTAGCTCTTAACAATATAAAATTTGTGTAATCCCTGCTTAATTAAGATTTATAATTGCAAAGTAGGGGTCCCTCTTTGGGCTCTTTTTTGGCGGAGGAAAGAGGTCTACTTGGGCCAAAGCTTTTAGGTTTAGACTTATATTTTGGGCCAACATTCGGCCCAAGACCATAGTTTTTAAAGCAAAAATAACAGAAATATACAATTTATGTTTACATAATTTCATATAATGTTGACTCTTTTAAAAAAATTACAAAAAGCTCTTAAATGATACAAAACAGCAACACTTATTGATACAAATTACGATTTCTACTTCTCCATCTATCATAGTTAAAATCCCTTGATGCTCCTACTTTTTCGACATGCATCACTAGTTTCATTTTTTGTATCAAAAAGAAGAAATTTTTGATAATTTTGAAAAAGGTTGGTATTAATTGGAATTAACTCCAAAAAGTATGAGATTGTATAAAATGCTCTAGTTTAAAAACTGGAAATGACTATTGACTAAAATATTAGTACTATATCAAAGGGATCTAAACCTGAGATACTTGGTCAAGAATAACTACAACAATAATAATATACCTTCAGTAAAATCCCACAAATGATGTTATCACTACCTCATAGTGATAGAGAGTCTATTCTTGGAAGACAACTCAAATATCTCAACCTCAAAGGCAGAAAAATACTAGATATAGGCTAACAATTAGAATGAAAAACAATTGATAATTTTATAAATACACTAAAAGAAGCGAAATAAATGACGGACAATAACAATATAATATATAAAGACATGACTAATTCTATTTGGTCAAAAATGAAGGAACAATTACTATTCAATGACATATATCAAAATACATACATGAATGTTTGTTTTGATTTTGATTTTTCTTTAATACCCTTACTTATACCCATTGGTTTTAGACTTTAGATTAATGCATGGGAAAAGTAAGTATTATTGGAAATGAATTTCTGATTTCTACTTTTTGATTTCTCTGAGCAGTATACTATCTTTTCCACCTAACCCATAATAAAACTAAAAGTTTGAGCCCATTAATTAAACTGCTAAAAAGGAGATTGGGCTCTTTACTTTATTCACCTAGCCACTTTGTAGTACTACTAAATTTCTAATAGGAAAAATTATGCGGATAAATAAATAGATATTAGTTAATTAGCTAATATAGTTATAGTTAAAATTAATTATGACTAGCGATAAATATTTAACTGTAATTACAGTTTGAGTTTCTAATAATTCACGCGATTTATACAAATGATGCGCGCGATTATATAAAAGTTGTGCGTGAATCAAATTGTATAACGAAATATACAAATTTTGTGAATTGCATAGTGAATTATACAAACGTTGTGTATGAATTGCATAGCAAAATATAAAATGCTATACAAAAATTGTGAATTATACAAATGTATTTAAATGTTGCGTGAATTATACAAGTCCTACTATAATTATAGTTATGTAATGTAATTACCGAAACTATTACTATGGAGCATAATTAAGATATTTTTGAGTGGTTAAATGCGAAAATTCTGCTTTCTAATATTCATTTGGAAATAGTATTATATAAACACACATTTTTGGGTGAATATAAACATACTTAGTTTGGCTAACATATGTATATCTGTGTATAATAATATATAATTTTGTAGAACTTTTATAGATATGCTAAAATTGAAGTTCATTTAACAATTCAAACTAAAACGTTTAAAGGGAATGAGATAAAAACTTAGTATAAGATGTAACTAAAATTATATATAAAATGTGTTGATGCAGCTGTTGTCTAACCAAGAATCTTTACCAAGTTTGTAAGAGAGATTCTTCATTATTCTAACCACAAATATTGTCCATATGGCAATTAGAATTGAAAAGTAAACAACAGAGCTTTAGTTGTGATGGGATGAATATGAATCTTCTGTATATGACATGAATTTCAATAAGTTAAATTTTAATATAAATATCAAGACTTTTAGTAGAAAACCCCTCGAAAAAAACTATAGAGAAAACGTGTGAAGGGTATAGTACTAAATTCTCCAAGAGAATTCCAATTTCAAGACTTTTTTTTTTATTCAATAGACAATTTAAGCCTTGACTTGAGAATGGACATTAAAATCTCAAGAAGGGTACTTTTCCCGGTAAATAAGGGAACTCAAAATTATTCTCTTTATCTCATTTTAGTTGTCATAAGTTACTTTGACTAATTTTTAAAGTCAATTCAGATTAAATTAATTTAATATTTTAAAATAAAATTTTAGATATTAAACAAACTATAAGAAAGTATTAATGATTGCAATTTTTTTTATAGCAATATAATAAAAAAAAATCTACCTTATCATATTAATCAAAATCTACATAATTTGACTCTAAAAATTTAAATTATGACTACTAAAATAGGACTGATAACTTGTCCCAAATATATTTTTCTTCTCGTATGGAATATGGAAATAATAGACATTTAATTTCCTGTATAAGTACAAGCCTTCTACCAACCCCTTACCCTTTGTGTTGTAATCATAAATTTGTAAGAATCCAACAGAGAAGTTTCTTGGGACTTGTTCCAAGACCCCAAAGATCCTTTGGTTGAAAACTTCCAAGTCATAGTAAGAGTATGCTTAATAGAAACATCACTATCAAAAATACCCACTCAAATGTACCTCTCTTTTCTTAATGAGATCTCGAATTAAAATTTGAAGATAAATAAATTTATGATAGAAAATATATTTTTCAATTTTTTGGATATATTTATACATTATAAATCTAAATTAGTCAGGTCAATTCATATCAAATATTCAACAACAACATATTCAGTGAGATCTCAGAACTGAGGTCTAGGAAGGATAAAATGTACGCAGACTTTACTACCACCTCATAAAGATAAATAGATTGTTTCCGAAAGACCCTCATCTCAAATATATCATCCCCAAAGACAAAAAATACTAAATGTCGAATATCCAAATAATTATTTTAAAAATGCAAAAACAATAGTGAACCTCTCCAAAACCTTACTAATTAAGAAAGAACATCAAATTAAACCTATGTAGGATTAGGGTTTTGAAGGGCACAAAGTGATTGGCTAAAATAATCCAATAAATTAGGAGTGAGTATAAATCATTTGTTGTCCACTAATTGTAAGGCATTGATAGGTCATTTGTAAGGACAAAGACAAACATGCTCTCTGTCATGCAAATTCTTCATAAAATAAATTAATTAATCACACCAATAAAAAGTATCAAAGTGGTCACAATATGAATCCAATAAATAAAGTATATATAATTAATAGATAAACAAACATTGAAATTTGGTTTAAGTTAGTATTTTAATTTTGAAAATGTATATTTAGGCATTTTAATTTAATTTAATTGGCAAGTGAATTATTGTTTTGTGTCTTGTAAATATACAATATTATCGTGATATATAAGTTTAAAGGTATCTAAATGATTAAACAATTATCTTATAAGTTAGAGATATTCAACTGATATGATAGACGAATTAAAATGCCTAAATATATACGCAAAATTAAGATGTTTCCTTGCTTGCTAAGAACATAAATAGATTTATGTTTATATATTATCCGTAGGTAATTGTAATTTATCCCAATCACACCTCAAAAGTTAAAATCACGTGATTCCCTTTTTTTTGTTTATTTTAAAATGGATAGAATTTATACTAAAATAAAATATATTAAGATCTTTTACGTGGCGCTCTCTATAGCCACTGATGAAAGAAACCATTTCTTTTTCTCCACATGTAAGCATAAATTAATTTTAAAAAATATTCAATTTTGTAAAACTGTTTACTTCTGTGGCCCAAAATAAGTAAATTTTTGTCAATTTTTTTATGATTTAAAATGAATGTATTTATAAAAATATGTTATTTATATTATTTTTTCAAAATTATATTTAGTCTTCTTTAATAGAATTTTCAATTATCTCTAGTTGTAAGAAAAAATTGAGCAAGTGTAAAAGAATAATGTTGTAATTAGTATCATTAAGTAACTTTCTTAAAGTGTATAGTCAGCAGAATCAACTTACTCTTGACCTAAATTCTATATTTGTCTGAGATTTTTTTTTTTAAATAAGTACAAATATTCTATACCTAGTAAATAAAAATAACTGTGACCTAAATTCCATTATCAAAAAATCCTTACCTCTAAAAGACTTACATTTTTTGGAATGAAGTGAGTGACATTTAATAAAAGTATTAATTTAACCAAATTTAAACAATTACTGCTATATCCATAAACACTTTAATAGTAGGATCTTGGTTAGGTTTTGAAAATTAAATAACTGCACATGCTATTTTATAAATATTGTGACATTATTAATTATTAAGTTTAAATTTAATATTTTCATGCATTTTACGACTCTTTCATTGTATTTGATAGCTGATAGTTACATTTTTCTAATTTTGAAAATTAGTCAACCTTGTTTAGCTGGCTATTCAAAGTGTCTGTTTCTTGACTTTTTAATTTTTTTTAATAATAATCTTTCTTTTGAAATTTTTGGATTTGAACTTGTCTTTCTTTTATTTTTTTATTTTTACAATAAATGTGAAAAGAGGATTGGTGGAAGTAATTATTGGGATAAGGTTAATACCTGTCTGCTACTTTTGTTTGTTTTTTGTTTTATATCATTCGAGATGAAAAAAAAAAAACGTTTTATGGTTTGCACATTTAATTGGACTCTTAATTACTGATATGTATTTTTAAACTCGATTAATTCACATAATGCAATGATTTATTTTTAGATTAAAAAGTTTTTTAAAAAAACTAAAAGCAAGAAGTTTAGTATTTTGAGGAGTTAATATTTTAGATGATCAGTCAACTAATATTTCTTTTCAGAGAAAATTACTCAACTAAATTTGATTATATCAAACTCACTCAATCGACCTTCTTTTATAACCTCAAAGTTACTATAAATATTTTATCGATAAAATCACCCAACCAATTTAATTTTCCTTTTACATTTTGTTGAATTACAATTTTTGTTATAAATTAACTTTGTTTAAAGAATAATAAGATGCTTATTTTAATTATTTTATTATATTTTATTCAAACATAATTTTGTTTTGAACTAATAAGCTTTTAATGAATCAATCCAAAAACCCTTAAAAATTTCCCCCCTCAATATGTATACATCAAATATACTAATTAACCCTCCTCCCTCACCACCAAGGGCTGTGGTGCAATGGATGGGGTTATTTCTCCTTTGACTAGAGGTCTCGGATTCGAGCCCTGGGAATTAAAAAAATCCTTGGTAAGGAGTGCTTCCCCCAAAATGAGGCCTTACGTGGCACGAATCCGGATATAGTCGGGTTCTAATGTGGGTAGAGAGTGTTTCCCTCCAAATGGGCGCTATGCGACACGAATCCGGATATAGTCAGACTCCAATGTGGGCACCAAACACTGAGTGTGAAACAAACAAAAAGAAAAACCTCCTCCCTCGAGATGATGAATAAGTGGAACCAAATTAAATGTTTTGTTTTTGTTTTTGTTTTTTCACCCGATATTTGATATTGATACAAAAGCTTGATTAAATATTTTTATCTTGAACTACCTAAGAAATATACTCTTCTTTCCTTTTGGAAGTTGGAACAATAATATACTCTTCTTTCCTTTTGGAAGTTGGAACGATCATTTTGCTATATCATACATAAGTGATAGCCCAAAATTTCAATATGAGGAAATGCCTAGTTAAAATTTTCAAGAACCAAAAAAAGAAAATTGTAGAAAGTGCAAGTCGAACAATTTGTGAATAATTATAAGGAGAAAAATCATGTTGTAGGAACATGAGCCATGGTGGCCTTATTTGGTCCCTTTTTTTCTGCAAATATTGTCTCTTGGCCTAGTAAAAGTTGGGACAAATGAAATAATTCCTCTATCATTATTGGTTGACTCCCTTGGTTTTATAACTCTTTCAAAATTCATTACCCTCTTCATATTGTACCATCAAATATGTGTCTTTGGTCAATTTGAAGTTTTGAAATTAAGTTGTACAAAAGAAGACATCATTTGAGTATTAAATAATAAAAAGTAGTATTTCTTGTAGCAATTGACCAAAGAACAATAGACAATCAGACAATACTTTGGACCCCAGGCTTACTCCTTTTGTCCACTTCACATATGTTGAATGAAGATGAGATTATGAAAAATATAATTAATATCATTTATAAGAACTTGGCGCTAAGTTATTACTTTCATGTCCAAATTATTAACAGTCTTAAAAATATTCTTTTACCTGACTAATTAAACTAAAACATACTTCCGATCTACTAATAAGTATTAAAAATATTTCTTAATTTGGCAAGAATTTAGAGGTGTACTTCACTCATGTCGAAAGATTAGAAGTGTATTTAAATTCAGTTAGTCAAGTAGATGAGTGTTTTTAACACTGTCAATAGTTCAGAGACAAAACTAATAATTCATATTAAGTTTTGAGGTATTTTTAATAGTTTTCTCTTAGTAAAATTTATGTTTAAGATAATGTTTACGGTGTTGATAATTGAATAACTATAGATCTATTGTATAATGTATATCCTCTGGTTATGATAAAATCAACATGATTGAATAGTTTTGAAGTCTATCTTGCTTATGTAATGCCTTAATGGTGGTATGGATCAACATGTAAAGATTCTTTTAGGATCATTTGATATAATATTATAATTATAATTTAGGATAAGGAATCAAAGACATATTTTTGTATATATGAATTATCAAGGGTGTCAGATTTTTACTTGAATTATTACTGAGTATTTATTAAAATTTAAAACATACTTCAATAATTTTTAAAGGTGTCTGCTTCAAACTCTCTTTCTTTGAAAAAGGATTGTGCTAAGTGGCATTCCATGTGGATAAATAATTTTATCGTGTTAAAAATAAGGTTTAATTTTTTTTGAGCATATAAAAATTATCGGGTGTATACATTTTTTAATTATACTATCATGTGATAAAAATAATTGTTATTTTAGCTCTTTTTACGATTTTTAAGAAAAATAACAAATATAATATATTACTATTTATTAAGTTGCGTCTATTTATTAGATGTTTTTTAAGAATTAAACACTATTGAATTAATAAAGCGACAATTATTTTGGAATGAAGGGACTACTCCCTCTATTTCATTCTACTTGATCTCTAAACCAAAAGTATATTTTTACTTGTTTATTTGAGCAAATAAAGAGAGGTGTTATTACTTTTTTCCTCATATAACAGCTGTCATATTTAGAGTTATAAAACATTACAGATAAAATTAATTTAATAAAACGTACTTCTAATTAACGTTTATTAAAGAGATATATCATATTAATAAATATCAAATAATATAAAACGGGGAAGTATTAAATATATAATAATGTATAGTTTTATAGGCTGGAACAAGTGGTCCTTAATGTTTGGTGATGTTTTAGGTATTACTTCAATTATTAAGAAAAGATCTTGTGTCATTTGGTGAAAAGGATACAACAAAAGTATGGTTTTTTTCCTTGTGTCAGCTGATAACAAAAGGATACTAGCATTTCTAAATTAATAAAATATTTTGGTTTTAATAACTTTATTCTTAACTTTGTTAACGAGGAAGTAAAAGAATAATGAATCAAGATTGATAGTTTAAAAATATTTTAATAGTTTAATATTCTCTCTTCATATACAAATTATAAAACATTTTAATTGTTTATATATATATATATATATATTAAAAATATTTTAATAGTTTAATATTCTCTCTTCATATACAAATTATAAAATTTAATAATTTAATATTCTCTCTTCATATACAAATTATAAAACATTTTAATTGTTTATATATATAGGGCCCATTTTGGGAGTAGCACTCTCAATAAGATTTTTTTCATTCCCAAGGGTCGAACCTGAAATCTCTGGTTAAAGGTGAAGTACTCCCACCAGTGCATTACAATTCATATTGGTTGTTTAAGAGCATATATTAACCTGATGCTGTATGACAATTTTAATAATTGAGGTTACAATATAACACAAAATTCAGTTTGACTCTCCTCTAAAAAAAGATTCTTACATATAAGTTATATTCTCCATTTGCCACAAATTATTTATCATAATTTTCTTTTAAATATTCCTTAAAAAATATTAATGAGGAGTTTATATTTTAAACCATTTTATCCTTCATTGGATTATGAACAATAATAACATCACCCTTAATTAACGCATTTTTCATCTTAATAATAATAATAGATAATATGATAATTGGCCATATATCCAATGAAGGATAAAATAGTTAAAGAAAAAACTCCTAATTAATATTTAAAATAATTATTATTGGAAATCATGACAAATAATTGAGACAGAGAAATAACGAGTACTACTATATCAGAAAATTAATTTGATAGAGAGCATTTTACTTCCCAAATTTAAATAAGTCGGGTATATGAATTTCACATGCTAAATATTTCTTTTTCATGACAACTCAAACATAAATACATAAAATGAGAAATAATATAGTGAAAGGGTATTCAATTAAAGTTTTATTTGAATACTAATAAAAAGGTAATCCCAATATTAAATCCCTCATAATGTATCTATAGATAAATTATTATTCATAAAAAATTCAGAAACTAATATTTTTGTAAAATTGACAAAATAAATTATTATTATTATTTATTATTATTTACTCGTTATCTAAATGACTTGTAAATTTCAATAAAAATTCCAGTCTTGATTATTTACATAAAGTTTTACTTAAAATTATACCTAAGGTCACTTTTAAGCTGGAAAAAAAAATTATACCTAAAGTTTGGGCCCATTAATGTTGAAATAAAGGAGGATTCTAATTACTTTACTACTTATAGTCATTCTTTATTTCACTTTAATTGATCTAGTAGATAATTGTATTTTAATACTATACTTTTTTTTCAAATTAAAATTAAATGCACATGTATAATTAAGTGTTTGCTTCTTTCCTGCCGGGGACAAAAGTTTGACCGTTAAAAGAAACATTATCACTGCCATTTTAAATTAATTTATGAGTTCCCACCACTTTAACAAAGTAGTTGATGCATTGACCAAAAAAAAAAAAAAAGAGAGACACGAGTTCAAAATTTAAAATTTTAAAAACTTCATTTTTAATTAAATTTATTACACTTTTTATTTTATAGTTTAAAGTTTGATAATTTCATTTATGTTTCATATATCATGTCTAGAAAATAATGATTTCAGTCAAATTTATTTACGTGTCTATAAAGAGTTTGAGGTAGCGCTTTACTTGTAAAGGTGTTTGAGTTTATGATTTTGTTAAGAAATAAATACTCTACTTAATAATTTAATTTTAAAAGTTAATTTATAAAAGGAGAATTATCCAAAATCATGCAAGGAAACAACTAATTCATTCTTGAATATCGAGGTTTGTCAACTGAAGCATGGAAAATAAAAAATGATTAAAGGAAATTGACAAATAACAATGCAAGTTCTAAATCGTTAATTAGAAGCTCCTTTTTACTTATCATTGAAATAAATAAAAACAATATAGATTTAGTTTGATATCATATTAAATAATGAATATTGCATCGATCTAACGTAACTTCAAACATTAAATAATGAAGTGAGAATATCCCAAAATAATGCAATGATGTTGATAGCACGTTACCAAATAATATGGACTCTTAAATAAATACACTTACACCGAGCTTCTCTCTTTAATATTAAAGGAAAAAAAATAATTCGATACATAAAATATTTTATATTAGCAGTATATTTTTTTAAAAAGATACCCAAAAATAATTTCAATTCTTATTTAAATTCAAAAACTAATACTCCCTTTATTTTAAAATAATTAAATTATTGGGGGATTTTTGAGTTTACAAGATAATTGAATTGTCCATTTTTTCAAGGAAAATGTTGATTTTTTTTTTCATTTTGTCTTTCATTAATTGAGTTTCTAAGGTTTGAATTTTGTATTAGAAATAAATGATGCATTAAATAAGTGTTTGAAGTTTGAAAGGGGTAAAAATAAAAAAACATGATTAACTTTTGTCTTTATTTTTTTCTTAAGTTACTTCTATTCATCATCAATATATATGTAAGGATTTCAAGATGTTTCCTGTTGCTTAAATCTCTATTTGCGTACTAGACATTAAGCGTCTGTGCCAGGGTGAGCCTAATAAAAATATCTTATTTGGAATAATATTGTAAAATTATAGTTGAAGCACTTAAAGAAATTATAAAATTAAGTAGCTGAACCAAGCACGTCAAAATCGATGTAATATTTTGATTGGATCACATGTAATAAAAGAGGAAGAGAAGCAGCCGAAAGAATATAATTAAGTAGTTGAAGCAGACACATCAAAATTAATAAAATATTTTGTTTGAATTGCATGTAATAAAGGAGGAGAAGAAACAGACAACTCAAGCAAATAACTGAAGCAGACATATTGTCCAACAACGTCTGCTTCAGTAGCTTCCGTAGCCTCTTATTACCTCGTAAAATTCTAATGTAATATTCCACGAAATACAATTCAAACTAAAAGAGGTGTAGATTCATCCTAAGATGACTTATATATGATGTAAGGAAAACGAAATTCAAGAAAGTGAGTACAAAGAAACCTCGTATGACCTAAATACAAATTAAATAACACAAACAAAAAAATATCAGACACGTATTTTCCCTTATCTCTTTTACCACAATGTTGTCAACTCTGACTTTACTTCCACCACATATACCAAATCCTCTCTTTCACATTTATAAAACAAAAACGTGCTAAAATACCAAAAAGGTGAAGAAAATATAATTTCAATAATTGGAAAAAATAATACTCCAATAAAGAAGCTGAAACTTTAAGCCGCCAAGCCAAGCTAAACAAGTTTGGCTAATTTCAAAGCCTCGTGTCACATAAATAAAAATTCGATTTACTCTCTTTATTCACTTTTATATATGTCTATATAATAAATTTTATTCCTTTAAAAATATTATAACG
>DF360028.1:28744-39939 GCA_000787875.1 Solanum virginianum | reverse complement strand
AATATTATAACGATCGAAATAATTCACCATATTTAAATAAGCTATTCAACTAACTAAAGTAATAAGTAAAACGACTCTAGCTAATTATTGACGATTAATAAATGAAGTGTATACTTTACATAAGATTTATATTCAGAGGCAGAGCTATCTTATTCGTAGGGGATTCAGATGAATCTTTTTTGATGAAAAATTATACTATTTATACATAATTAATATTATTTTTTATTTATATATAGTCGATGTTAAACCCCCTTCGACTAGTTTGTGTATTTATCTTTTTAAATTTTTAAACCTCTTTAATTGAAATTCTGGTATTGCTATTGTTTATATAATGCATAGTTTTAATGAACTTGGAAAATAATTTAAAGAATAAATAATTACGTTAACGATAATAGAACATAATAATAAAGTGGACAAATTAAAATGGATATTTTATTTTAGTATAATGAATAAATAATAGTGAGTGGAAGGAATTGTTTCTTTCTTTTTCTATTTATTGCATAAATAATTGATGGATTTTAAGACTTCAATTCAAGAGAAGTAATTAATAAACTCTAGACGTTGTGATTTGAGTTTTTTTTTTTTTCCCTTTGTTGTGAAACTATTAAAACTCAATTTTGTGATAGTGACATTTTGATAATTTCAATAATTCACGCCATGAATTAGCAACTAGGAATACAACAATCTATGTTGTGAAATTATCCTATGTGGAGTATTTATAATTGGAAAATAAAAGTAAATTGTCTCGTATTTGTCCTTATTTTTATTAAGTATTAATAATGCTCAAATGCTAGTATCTAATAGGAGTATTAAGGTGTGCTCAAAATAAAATAGTCACTTATTTGAAATGAATGGAGTATCTATTAGGAGTACTAATTTTAGAGATCGTTTGGTCAGAAAAAGATTCAAAATATTAGGTTTGTAGGTCTTCAATCAGTATGACTTTGGTGGAATCGATCCCAAGTGGGGTTCTTTGTTTGCCCCTGAGAAAACAACTCTTTTAAGTTATAGATTCTCAATATAAATATAAGATTCAAAAAAAAAAAAGGTTGTTACCTAGATTTTATTTCACTTGTTTCTAGATAGATGATATTTTTATTTTTTTTCATTTATTTTAAAATAAGTGATTGTTTCAAAAAAAAAAAAAATCAATTTTTACTTTTATTAAAATAAATAAAATTTTATATATCGAGAAATCTTTAAAGAGCTACTTCTTCCCAGGAAACAGTCTCTCTACTTCTATGAGGTAATGGTAAGGTCTGCGTACATTCTACCCCCCACTTGTGGGATTTCACTAGGTATGTTGTTGTTTGTTTTTAAAGAGCTACTTCTTTCTCAAAGCATTTTATTAAGGGTAAATTAGTGAAAAAATATTTTTTGCTTTTCAGGTATACAATTTTTTTTTTGTGTATGCTCAAAATAAACGTTTCACTAATTTGAAACGAATGAAGTATTTTTTATGAGTATTAATTTTAGAGATCGTTTGGTTGTAAAGGATTCAAAATATTGAATTTGTAGGTTTTCATGAGTATGACTTTGGTGGAATCGATCCCATGTGGGGTTCGTTGTTTGCCATTGGAAAACAACTCTTTTAAATTATAGATTCTCAATATAAATACAAGATTCAAAAAGATAGGTTATTAAATTTTCAAAACGTCCACCGAATAACCTAAATTTTCCTCCAACATTTGGTTTCAAAGATAAGAAACTACAATCCCGACATAACATGAGATATTACCTTTTATATAATTTAAAATCGAGGACTTCTTATATTACAATTTAGGTATTTATTTTGCTTTTTTAATTTATTTTTATTTGTTCATTATTTTAAAAGTAGATTTTATTTTTATTTGTCAATATTATTACATAAGTGAAGAAACTGCTGGAGGAAGCCATTAAAGGACCGAAATGAAGAAGGGAATAGCAGTTGTGAAGAAGAAGAAGGGAAAAGTAGAGAAATGTATTGTGTATTTCTTCATTGTATGTACAGGATGCTATATATATTTACAAGTAAATTTCACCTTAATGTGGTGCACTTACCTCTACATGATCAGCTCCTCTAATTAATTAACTAAAACTAATTAATTGAAATTAATAGTGTAACTAACTCTTAATCACTAACAACTAACATTAATGACTAACTTCCAATACTCCCCCTCAAGCTGGATGTATTGAAAAGATTCAATAATCCAAGCTTGCTCAACAAGAACTCATGTTGTGTCCTCTCTAAAGCTTTGGTAAGCAAGTCCGCTTGCTGATCTTTAGTGTGAACATAGGTGGTCTTGATGAGTCCTTTCTGAATCTTCTCCCTAATGAAATGACAATCTATCTCTATGTGTTTTGTATGTTCATGGAATACTGGATTAGCTGCAATCTGTAGGGCTAATTTGCTGTCGCAGTAGAGTAATGCTGGTTCTATCAGTTGCACACCTAATTCCTTGAACAGACTGGTAACCTATACCACTTCAGCTGTCAATGCAGCCAAACTTCTATACTCAGCTTCTGCAAAACTCCTTGATACTGTATGTTGTTTCTTTGATTTCCAAGAGACAAGTGAATCACCAAACTTCAAAACAAATCCAGTGACTGATCTTCTGGTATTTGGGCAGGCAGCCCAATCAGCATCACAATATCCCTTCAACTGGAAATTTTGAGCAAAACTCATAAGCAGCCGCTTTCCAGGTTCCAGTTTAACATATCTGATCACCCTCAAAGCAGCCTTCTAATGGGATATCTTAGGCTTCTGCATGAATTGACTGAGTAGCTGGACTGCAAAGGCTATGTCAGGCCTTGTGATGGTGAGATATAATAGCTTGCCAACCAATCTCTGGAACCTTGGAATGTCTTCATATAGTGTGTCTGGATCAAACTCAATGTTGGTGAGTTTTTGATTACATTCTAGTGGTGTCATGCTAGGTTTGGCATTTTCTAATCCTGCTTCAGCTATCAGTTCAAGGGCATATTTTCTATGATTCATCACAATACCTTCCTTGGACCTCAGAAACTCAATGCCCAGAAAGTATTTAAGCTCCCCCAAGTCCTTGATCTTGAAATGACTATGCAAAGTATATTTTGTTTCCTCTATCAACACTGCATCATTGCCTGTAATCAGAAGGTCATCAATATATACTAAGACTATCACTAATCCATCACCCCTTCTCTTTGGGAACAAAGAATAATCCAGATGACTTTGTGAGTAGCCTGAATCTAACAATGCTTCAGTCAACTTGGCATTCCACTGCCTTGAGGCTTGCTTGAGTTCATATAGTGATACACCAACTTACATACAAGATTCTTATTCTTCTCATTATTATAGAATCCTTTGAGCAGCTCCATATACACGTCTTCAAGTAAATCTCCTTGTAGGAATGCATTAAAGACATCTATCTAAAAAATGTTCCAATGTTAAGTGGCAGCTAATGCTATAATTGATCTTACTATTGTCATCTTGACCATAGGAGAGAAGGTCTCTTGGTAATCAACTCCTTCTGTCTGGCTGTAGCCCTTGGCTACTAATCTGGCTTTGAATCTGTCAACTTATCCATTTGCTTTATATTTGATCTTGTAAACCCATTTGCAACCAATGATGTTCTTCCCTTCAGGTAGTTCCACTATTTTTCAGGTGTCATTTTCCTCCAATGCTTGCACTTCCTGCTCCATAGCCTGTATCCATCTTTTGTCTGTAATGGCTTCTTCAAAAGTTTTTGGCTTAGTATCTGTGGAAAACAAAGATAAATAGGCTCTGTACTTGGAAGATACATTGTCATATGATATATAGTTGCTTTGAGAATGACAATGAGATGTTGGAGTCACAATAGTCTCTCATCCAAATAGGAAGATGAGGTGTTCTGGTGGATTTTCTGACTAGAACTACTTCAGTGCTGGTAGGCAACAATTCAGGTACAACATGTCCTGCATCAGGGACAACTACAGGTTCTTCATTGAAATCCAGTGCTGGTGCATTTTCATTCATGACTATAGAGTCATCCTCTAAGGGTGCAGTATCTCCACATATGGGCACAAGGAGTTTTTTTATCTTCTTCATATAAAGAAAAATCATTTGATGTAGCAATTGGCTTTGCTAGAAACAATGGCCTGTGTTTGTTGAGTACCTGTTTGAATGGAAAAAATGATTTCCTTGAACACAACATCCCTACTGATTATAAGCTTTCTCGGAGGTAGACTATATAATAAGTACCTTTTTTGAGTTGAAGAATATCCCATCAGCACACAAGATTTAGCTCTAGGAGAAAATTTGTCTTGTTTGAATACGTTAGTTGTCTAACACAAACATCCTATGGTTCTCAAGTGATCAATATTAGCCTTGTGTCCATGAAACTGTTCATTAGGAGTCTTTCCCTTTAAAACTGGTGTAGGAAGCCTATTTATTAAGTAGACAGCAGTTAATACCCACTCTTCCCAAAATCTAATGGGAATGCTGCCCTGAAACCTGAGTGCTCTAGCCACTTCAAGTATATGTCTATGTTTTCTCTCAACCACTCCATTTTGTTGTGGAGTATATGGACAGCTACTCTCATGAACTACACCAAGAGATTTCAACAAGTTACAACACTCATTGTTAAAAAATTCAATTCCATTATCAGTCCTTACTCTTTTAATCTCCTTGTTAAACTGTTTTTTTACTAATGCCATGAAGGATTTCAATATTGAAAAAACATCACCTTTCAACTTTATCAAATACAACTAGCACATTCTTGAATGGTCATCAATAATTATTAAGAAGTACTTGAAGCCATTATGAGTAGTAATCCTATAAGGTCCCCATACATCCAAGTGAATCAAATAAAAAAATAACAAGTGTTCTAGATATGCTCAGCTGAAAAGGTAATCTAGTTTATTTGGCAAGTGGACAAACAAAACATCTATTACATTCATCATTATCTCTAAAACTCTCATCTATTAGTAGATGTAGCATCACTTTTGTAGAAGAGTGCCCCAATCTGTTGTGCCATAATAGTCTGTTTGTATTTGATCCTTAGGTCATCAATACAGTTTGATTCCCTTTGCCTTTCTCACATTGCAAACTAGCAGGAAGATAGTACATCCCATCAATTTCTTTACCAATCCCCTTCACCTTTCCATTAGAGAGGTCCTGAAGTACAAAAAACTCAGAAAAGAATTTGACTGAACAATGCAGTTGTCTAGTCAGTTTAAACATTGAAAGTAGGTTATGCTTGAATGCAGGCACAACTAAGACATTATCTAATACCTTTCCATCAACTGTATTGCAAGAACCAGTGTGTGACACTTGTGCAGTCTCACCATTGAGAAAATACACCATTTTATTTACACAACTAGATGCATGACAAAGTCTATCCAATTTGTGTGTCATATGACATGTGGCCCCTGAATCAACTATCCAATTTTCCATCCCCTTTTCTATCCTTACCTACAGTCTATCATTATTCACAGACAAAGCCTGAGATATGGTAATCAAACCTGCCATGTTGGCCACATTGTCTGGTGTTTTGCTTGAGCTTGCACCTACTTCATCCCTTTCCAGTATATGCAAGATCCTATTGTATTGACTTGGAGTAAATAATGGTTGTGTGGATAGGAGTGAACCAGACTCAGCAGTGTTCCCTTTCATCACAGGAGCAGCAGGAGCAAAAACATCCTCAAATTCCATGTCATTTTTAGTGGCAGCTACATGATTTGCAGCATTCTGATGTCTGTTGTTTGGTGCTCCTGACTTCTTTTTGAATTTTCGGTCAGGAGGATATCCATTTAGCTTATAGCAGTCCTCCTTTACAAGTCCTTGAATCTTGCAATAGTCACAAGTTTGGTCCCAATTCTTCCTTCTAGACTGAAACTTCTTAGGAAAAGTACCTTTCCCTGCATACAGAGCAATCTGCTCTTGCATGCCATTCCCTACATGTGAACTAGCATCTAGTCTTTAGCCTTCATCTGCCATGATCATTGCATAAGCCTTACCAACACTAGGTAAAAGGCTTATCATAAGGATTTGACTAAGAGCGTGTGCATACACCTCATTCAACCCCATAAAAAAGGCAAATAACCTCAGACATGTCAAATGATCCACATAAGTTTTAGATTTGTCACAACTACATGAGAGTGGGGGCACAAGTGCATCAAATTCATCCCATAACATTCTCAACTTCGAGAAATAGGCAGAGACAGTCATATTACCTTGGGTGATTGTACAAATCTCCCTATGTAGTTGATAGCCTCTAGATCCATCGACTTTATCGAATCGCTCCTTCAGGTCAGTCCACACTATTGCAGCATCTGTCGCATACACAATGCTGCTCAGGAGCTCTTTCAAAACTGTATTCATAATCCATGCAAGAACAAAGGCATTGCAATTCTCCCATTGCTCCTCCATTTCTCCCTTATAATCGTTTCTTCTACAAGTGCCAAGCACAAATCCTAATTTGCTCTTAGCCCTAAGATTAATCAACATCGACCTGCTCCACAGTGAATAATTTTTCGTTTCGGTGAGTTGCACGGTGGTGAGTACGTAACCAGGTGTGTCGGAGTTGTGTAAGTAGAGAGGATGATTGCGTCTTCTCTCAACTTGATCAATAGTCTCAACCGAACTCTCAGTACCAATTGCAGAATCCGCCATGCAATCGACCCAATTTCTTTGAATTGGATTTCAATTGAAATGAATGAAATCGACCTAATTTCTTCGAATTGAATCTCAATTAAGTGAATCAATTGATGATTTCGTGATCTGATACTATGAAGAAACTGTTGGAGGAAGCCACTAAAGACCGAAATGAAGAAGGGAATAGCAGTTGCGAAGAAGAAGAAGGGAAAAGTAGAGAAATGTATTGTGTATTTCTTCACTATATGTACAGGATGCTATATATATTTACAAGTAAATTTTTCCTTAATGTGGTGCACTTACCTCTACATGATCAGCTCCTCTAACTAACTAACTAAAACTAATTAATTGAAGTTAATAGTGTAACTAACTCTTAACCACTAACAACTAACATTAATGACTAACTTCCAATAATAAAGAAAAAATAATTATCTTTTACATGTTTCACTTGTAGCACTAATTACTTATTTCCAAATCAGTTTTTAAGACTTAATATTAAATATCAATAAATGGGATAATATAGTAAAATAATCATGTCAATAATTATTATTTTAAAAGTGTGTCAAGTTTAAATGTGACAAATAAAAATAAATGAAAAAACATTGTGTTTTTCAAGAGTAGATTTGATTACCTTTCAAAGTTAAATTAGATTATATCAATCGACATTCTAAAATTTAAAAATTATAAACAATTGCTATAAGTTGCAGTTTTTTCATATCAATATGATTAAAAAAATGCATCTTGAAATGTTAGTCAGAATTCATATCGTTTAACTCTCAAAAAGGAAATTATTGCAATTAATAAAGAGTCAAGTTATACTAAATACAACCTCTATTCCTTATTAACTTAATTTTTGAATTTTTTCTTCATATTCAAAATAATTGGACTGTTTAAAGTTCAAGATAGATGTTAGAGGCTTTTCTTTTTTTGTTTGTCGTTTCTTTTAATTTAATTTATTTTCTAAATATTAAACTACACTATTTAGAAAGTTATTTAGTAAAGATAATAATGAAAAATATGATTAAACTTTTGTCCTTAAACATGTTTCTTAATATATGTGTCTTATCTTATAAATTAAAGTAATATAAAATACAGGGAGTAAAATTACTCTCTATATTCCATATTAAGTAAATTTCTGAAATTCTTTTTATTGTTCAAAATTCAAGATAGATATTTGAAATTTTTTTCATTTTTTATTTATTAAAATTTTATATTTGAAAGAAAATAAATTTCACTATTTATAAAATTATACTTATTCATGATTTTATAAAAAGTAATAACAAAAATTATGATTCAAAAATTATAATTTTAATATATATGCATTACTTAATAAATTCAATTAATACATTTAGCTAACCAAACCACCTCTATGCATTAAATATATGGAGTCGTTGCTCCAAAGTCTTCATATAACTTTAATGCCTCAAATTCATCCACATTTATATCAAAGGGTTGTTGGCCCCATACAATTATATTTTCTGGTCACACATTTAATAATGCATCTTCTGTTTTAATTTGATTTTACAATCTTCTTTTTAATCCGTTCGTTTCATATTATTTATTCATATTAAAATTTACTCTCTTCATTCATCTTTATTTATCATAATTTTATTTATTGAAATCAAATTATATGAACTTTGATCAATATTTTACGATATATATATTTTTTATCATATTAATATGAGAAGAATTACAACTTATAACTTTTGATGTCTCTTATGACCTTAAACCATATTTGATACACTTCAAATACTTAGGAAAGGATCTTAACATACATTCACAACTTAGAAGTTATTGGATCATCTAACTTCATAGAATCTCATATCAAGGCTCAATCGGTAAGGGAGGTTTCAACTCAACTTTGTACTAAGGAATTCTTGTTCATCTCAAATTTATTATCCCCCTATAGAATTAGACTTAATAGCTATATGCAAAGTTAGAACCAATCGATATGATCTCATAAACATACAAAGAACAGTTCAAATCTTAGCATAGAAATTTTTAAGGTGTTACAGTTAATTTGCTTTCTTTTTTGGATTAACTTAAATGAATTAATAATAATAATATATCTTAAAATACTAATGGAAGTAAGCCTAGTTTATAAAACTATTTGTTTGTTTACATGTATAGTGTTTTGTTTGTGACTATAAGAGCACCACGCAAAAAAGGTAACAAGAACAGGAAAACTCATATCTCCTAATAGACTAGCCTGTTTGGACTATTTTTTTTTTTTTAAGAAAAAAGTTTTTGGTTATATATTATTTCAAATTTTCCATTAGTTTAATTGTACAACTTTAAACCATTAACTGTTGACTTAAAAAGTTTAAATGATTATCCATAACTTAAAAATGGACAGGAGCCAAATTTTGAAAAGATATCTCAAGGTTGCTTAGTAATGAAGAGATAATTTAACGAACCATAAACTATATTTATTGTTTTTGTTAATTAGTGTAAATGAGCTAAAAAATACTTATTATGAAATATAGAAAATAGTATATACTTTCACTTAATTAAATTACTTAATTATACAATTAATTGATAAGAGTAAACTATTTAAAACTAACTAGGCAATAATTGTTATGCATAATCATTATTAGAGGCCAACTTAATTCCATCACTAAAAGGTAGTCCAATGCTTCAATAATTCTTCACAATTTCCAATAAACAGACCCCACCAAGACCTTCCTATTCTTAAATAAATACAAGAGAGAACTATTAAAAATACTTTCGAACTTATCACGAATTATTAGTTTTGTCTTAAAACTATTGATAGGCTTAAAAACGCCTATCAACTTGGCGAACTAAGCCTAAATATATACTTGAACTTGTCACGAATTATTAGTTTCTTCCCAAAACTATTGATAGGCTTAAAAACACTCATCAACTTAGCGAATTAAGCTTAAATACACCCTCAAACTTGGCACGAATTATTAGTTTCGTCCCTAAACTATTGATAGACTTAAAAATACCCCTCAACTTACCGATCTGGGCTTAGATACACCTCTCCCGCGTGCCACATGGCATAATAAGTGAGTACAATTTAAAAGTTGTAGTTTGATAATTAAAAGTTGCACAATTTTTTTTAAATAAGGTTGATGTGGTCTTTTTTTAACCTTTCACGCACTTTAAATAATTGTAGTCACTTGTTATACCATGTGCCATGTGGGAGGGGTGTATCTAAGCCCAGTTCGACAAGTTGAGAGATGTTTTTAAGCCTATCAATAGTTTGGGGACAGAACTAATAATTTGTGTCAAGTTCGAGGGTGTATTTAAGCGTGGTTCGCTAAATTGAGAGGTATTTTTAAGTTTATCAATAGTGTAGGGACGAAACTAATAATTCGTGATAAATTTGAAGGTATTTTTAATACTTCTCTCTAAATATAAATAAAAAATTATAATCACCATATCAAGAAACTTCTATTTGGATTCTTTAAATTTCCCACCTTTTTCCTCATATAACTGAATATTACCTAATTATTCACGGTGCATCTTTAAAGTTATATAAAATAATTTGATAAAACCACATTCCAAAAAAATTGTTGAAACTATTATTGTTACCAACAACAAAAAAATATATATTCAAGATTGGATTAGGTTTGCTATGCCTCTTATCCAAATGTGTACTTTGTACTATTCTAATCATGAAAAAATATTTAGTACATGCCATTGAATCCTGATTTTGATCTTGGATTTTCCTCTACTCCAACTGAAAATTTGTGTCATGTTATAAAATAATAATGAACTATGTTGACAATAAGAGATAGTCAAAAATTGAGGCAGATGTATTTATAACATATTTGATTGCTTCATGATTCTAAATAACATCACAAAAGAAAATAATACTCACTCCGTCTCATTTTATATGACATCTTTTGACTTAGCAGCGTGTTTAAAAAAAGTAAGACTTTTGAAACTTGTGGTCTAAAATTGTCATGCCTCGAGAGGGTACCCTAGGCGTGGCTGACACTCGGACACTATTACTTGCCCCCAAGCGGACCACTCAGTCTCTTTGCCATCGTTCAGTTAATTCTTCAGCGGAATAGAAATGATATAATGAATATAAATGTTATCCTATCAGTAGGCTCATACTATCAAAATCAGTCTATCATAAGGAAAAAAAATAGGGAAATCAACAGTCTCAATATAAATAAAGAAAGAGGGAAAAGAATCATCGACATCAACATCAATGTCTATGAAGCCTCTAAAACTAACATCTGAGATGGCACCATGTCAGGCCATGGGTACCACAATCAAAGAAAATATTGACATAATGATAAATAAATAAATAAATAATCATCCTCTAGATGCTGGGGAGGACTCACCACAGTCTGAAATCAAAGCTCTGAACCTCAACGATTAGGCTACTAAAGTCCTCTGTATATAGATCTGCATCATAAAACAATGCAACGCCAAAAGGGCGTTAGTACGTGAAATGTATTGCATGTAAAACGGGCTAAAGGAAAAGGAAATATTATAACAATCTCTCGTCAATCACTCAGCCTTACTTTCTGTAAGGGACAAAACTCTATCACCTTACTATCCATCAAACGTCAAACCATCACATCACATAGGAGTTTTATCCTCATAAAGTAATGAAGAGATA
>DF360028.1:1330-20478 GCA_000787875.1 Solanum virginianum | reverse complement strand
GGGGGGGAGGTTGTAAGAATTTTTTCTTAAAAAATTAAAAAAAAATTGTAGACGGGGAAGCGGGAGGGTATAGTGGGAGGTGGTGGTAGAGTGGAGTAAAAATACGTTTTAGATTTTATCTTTTAAGAAAATTAATTTCTTTTTTGGTGAGGTGGGGTGGAGAGAATAGTAATACTTTAACTCTAGCTTTTAAATAATATTAGTAATTTATTTAATTTTTATCAAGATGAAATACTTTTTTCATGTGAAATATCATATCATAATTTTTTTTAAAAAAATTATTTGAGCGAGTACTTTTTTTCATTTTATGTTAGATATATTCATATATCAAGGTGGAATATCTGTTGAGTGAGAGTTCTTTAGCACGAAATTTCCTACCACTCTTTTTATTTTTGAAGGTTAATAATTATTGTTAAGTTTTGTTCCCATTGTGAAATTTTAGTGCAAAACATATGTATTCAACTGTACGGTACTTACACAAAATAATATCTTTTTAAAAGATAGCTCAAAGTACTTACTAATATATATCTTAAAGATAAGCTACTCAATGGACTATTGGACCACATGGAAGATACGATAGAGAAAAGAAAATTATATATTCCATGACTTAAAAAATATTTTTTATTCTATGTTGCTTATCTTCTATAATCGAATATTCAATTTATCTTTTTGTTCTTTTCATAGAATCATAATTTCCCTCTTTAATCGGGACTAAGCTAGATGGGAGACAAATGATTCATTCAAATCTTTTTCGATAAAAGAATATTATATATATGGAATTTAAATTATATATATTTGGAATGTAAATTTAGTATTGCATTGTATGAAGTAAACATGGAAGTAAAGTTTGCCAGATAGACTATTCTCTATAAAGAGAAAGTTTTAAGTATTTTAGGTTCGTAATTCAAAGTAATAGAAATATCAATGATGATGTCACACATCGCACTGGGGCTGAATGGATGAAATGGAGGATAACCTCTGTAGTCTTGTGCGATAAAAGGTACCGCATAATAAAAGGTAAGTTCTATGGAGTGGTGACTAGACCATTCTTGTTATATGCAGTGGGTGCTAGCCAATCAAGACCTGACATGTTCAAAAGATGCATATTGTCAAGTTTCATATGTTGATATAGATGTATGGGTATACTAGGAGTGATACGATTAGAGATGAGGTTATTCGAGAGAAGGTGGGAGTGACCTTCGTGGCGAACAAGATGAGGAAAGTAAGATTAAGATGATTTGAATATGTGCAGAGAAAGGGCGTTGATGCTCTAGTGAGAAAGTTTGAGAGGTTGGTTGCAGGGGATACACTGAGGCGTCAAGGTAGGCCGAAGAAATATTAGGGAGAAGTGATTAGACAAGATATGACTTATCTTCATATTACTAAACACATAACTTTAGATAAAAAGGAGTACGTTGAGGTCGCATATTTGGATAGAAAAATAGTGGAGGGTAGTCTTGCCTTGCTAAGATTTAGGCTTATTAGTGCCAGACATTGTACTAGTCATAGTTCTTGCCATATGTTGCATTATTTTACTATTGTTAGTATTTTGGTTAGACCTTGCACTGTTTTTTTTTTTTAATTAAGAACTATGCCTTCATCATTATTTGTCTTTAAATGGATTTGAGCCAAAGATCTTTTGAAATCAGCTTATCTATTTTTATGAGATGGTGATAAGGTATGTGTACACTATACTCTTCCCAAACTCCACTTATTTCACCAAGTATGTTTGTTGTTTTTGTATAAGAATAAAATTATTTTTATCTTATCCAAGCGACCCTGAAGTTGCCTACAATTATGGAAGTTAATCTCTTTATGCTCTTGTCAAAATCAATACTATTACCTCCATTCTATTTTATGTAGTATTTTTTTGTATCTTGGTACGACATTTAATAAAAAATAAATTTTTTTTTAAATTTGTGATTTATAACAATCTTTAAATATTTGTATAGATGAAAATTATTTTACTAAGAGTTAAAATCTCTAAAATTAATTAATTTTTAATTATATAATAAGATAATTTGGATGAACTACAAAATAGGATACACCATAACATGAAACTCTAAATTTTGATTATAAATAACATTGATAAAGACTTGAGTAACTCTAAAAAGAAATGATGGTTTAGGCTCACCAAACTTTTACTTTCCAGATAAGCTTCAAAAAGTTGTAATTGGTTAACCATAAACGTCTAAATGGTGGAATACAATTGGTCAAAAGTTGTTCTAGATATGGTTAAATCAATGACAAAGGGTGATGAACTAGTTTTGAATATTACAACACCTACCATCAATAAATATTCCCAAAAGTTTGTGTTGTTGTTGTATGATGATTGGTGGAGATGTTGATTGGTTAATGAGATAATTAATAATTGTATACTTTTTTCTTTTTATACTCGTATCTTGGAATCAATTTGCATACATCTTTACTAATTTTACGAGATACATATCATATAACACCAAGGCTATGATATGTAAGGAAAAATTACTTGGTGTTATATAGATGTTTAAATTTGAGGCCCCATAATTCTGAATTATTTATTGATAACTTAGCTACAACCTTAGATGCAATGACGGAGACAATATTTTTATTAAGGATGTTCATACTTTTTTCTAATATGAGTGGATGAATTTTATATCAAAGATGTTCAACAATTGATATATATTAAAATATCTATATTTAACTTATATATTTAAAAATATTTTCTGATGAAGAGTATTTATCTAACTATCTTTGAATGAATGTAATTTCGTTCCTGCTTGGATGTGTGATAATTTATACTCTTAGAATATTATGGTATATTATGTCTACTTTATTTAAATGTGGATAAAATAGTAGGTGTGGATAGTTATGACAAGGGTTCATGATTGAATAGTTTTAAAAAGGTTTTGCCTTAATGGTGGTGAAGATTCCTTGAGAAATCAGCCACTAAGAATGTGACAAAGTATTCCAACAAATAGAAAAATATTGAAAAGATTAAACACAACTCTGAATCACAACTGTCACCTAAGGGAGAGTTGGAGTTGCAGATTTTGTTTGTAATTCCAGTTGTACTAAAGATATTCCCTACTTGATTTTATTAGATTCCTATATAAATAGTGGATGATGGAATTGATTTACTTATATATTCCTATAATTTATTTGATATTAAATTCTCAAATATATTATTTATGAAGGTGTGGACGTACAAAAGATTTTAAATTTTTTATTGATAGTATAATAGCAACAACAATAACATATTCAGTGAAATTCCACAAGTGAGATTTGAAGAGGATAAAATGTATATTGACCTAACCACTACCTCATAGAGATAGATAAGTTGTTTCCGAATTCTTCATCCATAGGGAAAGGAAAACTTGATCTACTGACATGACCTTGAACAGTTCTCATCTTACCTCATGACTTAATTATAATGGTTATTAATTAATCGTGACTAGTAAGAATTTTTAAGTTAGAATAACTTGTTTTAGAATTACTCTTGGATTCACAAAATTATTGAAGTATCATCAAGGATTTTGTAATACTATATTAGATGTGGATATTCAGATTTAATTTTAAAAATTTGGTTCTTTAATTGCTGTCATGAACTTCATTCCTTTTTGGTACGAAGTGTACTAATCATCTGTTTTAAAAACATTTTTTTTAAAGACACTTTCTTTATATAGTGCTTTCTTACAAATATTCTTACCTTTTGTGGTCACTTTGCCCCTAATTAAGTTATCCTAAACCCCCAAACACCCCCCACCCCTTTTTTCATTCTCCTGCAATTTTAAGCTAAGTGTTTTTTAAAAAAGGTAAAAGTATTAAAAACGCTTTCTAACTTGTTCAAAATTATTGGTTTCGTCCCTAAACTATTGACAGACCTAAGAACACTTTCCAACTTGACGAAACAGGCTCAATTACACCCCTCTCATTTGGCGTGTTGTGCACACGCCACTGACACGCCCCGGGAGGGTACCCTAGACGTAACCGACACTCAGAGACTATTGCTAGTCCCCAAGCGAACCACTTGGCCTCATCACATTCATTCATTCATACATTCTACTAATCAACAGAAAACATAAGGATGTAGATGGGCACATCTCATCTAATCTCAAAATAATATTATAAATGGAAAGGCTAGTAGAAAGAAACTAGCTCAACAAGTTTTAACATCAATATTCGATTCTAGTCTATGAAGCCTCTATCACTATCGAGTGGTGCCAATGACAGACCCATGACTACCTCAATCAAAATAAAGCTAATCAAATCTAACTCTAAAGCAAGATGAAATAAATGTAATGAATCCTCCGAAGTAGGGGAGGCTCACCAATCAGCTGAACGTCTCAAATCCTCAACGATGTACCTGTTGACGATCTCCAAATCTTGTGTCTACATCATGAAACATGCAGTCTTAGAGGGGGACGTCAGTACATAGAATGTACTAATATGTAAAATAGCTGAGTGAAACCGAAATAGGTAGAATAAAATAGAAACAATATCAACACAATATAGAAATCAATCAACATGTCAAGTGTCTATCTAAAAAAAGAATAAAGAGTAGACAAGTGACCCATCAACCAATCAACTCATCAATCAAATCAGACTCATCTTAGAGGGACTCCTCTCAATGGAATTCATCTTATCTCATCTCGACTCAGAGGGACTCATCTCGACTCATCTCGACTTAGAGGGACTCATCTCGACTCATCTCGACTTAGAGGGACTCATCTAAGTACTCAGTTTAGGAACTTTCTGAGAGTTTCTCTTATCCGACAACATCACTTATGAGCCAATGATTGTACAATAAGTCGTCGTTGTTGCCACAGCCGTCCCATACTTGCCAGGTAGGGGATGAATCGAATTCACTAGGGACCCCAACAATCCGTTAAGTCTTCAATTGTTTCAGGGACTCTATCCAGAGGGAACTACAATGAGATGTAATGGTTCTAATCCTCCCCTATGTTTGGCTACGTAGTTTGACAAGTGCGAGTTGAACTAACTCTTACTTTTTCAGTGCTCGATGTTCCTCCCATGACTCGATGCTCATAAAACAATCCATCTAGTCAATACATCTCAATTGACTGATCTCAACTCAATCTTATGAAGGCTCTCATCATTCAATCAGTCTCAAAGAGACTCTATTCATCTCATCATCCAATGAGTTTCAAAGAAACTCTAATCTTCTCATCAATCAACAGCTCAAGGATTTGAGCAATCATTACGGAATAATTGAATAGACAAATCATTAGAGTTCATTTATGGAAACTCATAGGACTGTCAAGTTTAATTAACTCATCATCATTCTCACATCATAATCACAATCTCTATCAACATTCTCAATCAAGGCTCTAGACTCAATCCATATCTTCTTTAATGCATACTCTTAACCATTAACATAAAGGATTTATGCAATATCTCAAGAAAATATTCAATTCAAGTAAACAAATTTAGGATGATCATCAACATATGAAAATATGTACATTTGATATAGTTTTCAAGAATATAATCAAGAAATCATACGTATAGACTCAAGAACCTTTAATCAACCATCTAAGACCATCTATGGGGCATATGAGAGAACAATCACATATTTTCGTTTAGCCTTACATACCTGGATAATTGATATTACAATCAAACTTTGATGAATACTCGCTTTCTTGGAGAAATTCTTCAATCTTGGTTGTTCTTTTAAAGTGGAAGAACTTGGAAAGACATTGTTTGAAAAGCTTTTCTTTGATTCTTGAATTCTTGATTTAGAATCTTTAGAGTTCTTGAAGAAGAAGAATCAATAAATCCTTTCTTGGGATTCTTGAATTCGTTTTCCTGAAACCCTAGGTTATAATTTAAGGTTCTATTAGAGATTCATGAATAGATGAAGAAATTTTGATTGGGTCGATTGAAATTTATGAAGAATAATGTACCTTGATGTTGAATCTTGAAAGCTAATCCCAACTTGATGACTTTCTTGATGATTGTTGGGCGTTTTTACGTTTAGGAGTGAAGGAGAGGGTTTTTGATTATGAGAACTAACGTTTTATGCGTTTTAGGACCTTAAATGAACCTCCAAAGGTTTTAGGATAAAAGTACCCTCAAAATAAAAATAAAAACATCATTTATATCATCCAGAAAGGGTCCGCATTGGGTCCGTGACGCGGAGTCGTCAAGCACCTTCAGACAACTTTATAGGTCTTCAGTAAAATGGTCATAAGTTTCTACTCCAAACTCGGATTAATGCGAAATTAGATGTGTTGGAAATCTAATTCAAATATCTTCCATTTGATATATTATGGGTCACCTAACTCATTATACATTAGAAGATATGGTCATTTGAAATTGACCCTTCTATCTACTCATACGAAAACTTAGTTGGTAGGAATTCTTTGGACTTAACTTGATGTAAAAGATCTCTTATTCATTTATTGAACTTAAGAGGAAGTTGGGAATTAATCGGAATGCCCCTCAAATGATGTAAAAATTTTAAACTTGGTGGAACAAGTCGGGATAACAAGTCTGCGACGTGGACTTATCACACACATATGAATTTTTCAAAAATTCAATCCCGTCAAAAAATTGAGAAAATATGCAAGTGTGGGTTCGCAGTGGGTTCGCGTCGCGAAGCTGTCGCGTATCCTTACTGTTTTGGGTCCACGATAGGTCCGCGTCACGGCCCTGTCGCGTACCCTTACTGTTTTTGGTCAATTTTGCGAAAATTATTTTTCGATCCGGTTGCTCTTAAATCAGGTCGAGATCATTTTCTGACTCGTTACGCGCACGTCTCCATTCTAGGAGTATTTTGATAATTTTATCGGGTGTTACAGCCACACTTTGACTTTTTTGGCTGATGTGACATACACATGTATATTTATTCAACAAAAAATAAAGTAAAAATAATTATTATTTCTAAAAAATGTTATTTCTAAAAATATTTTTTTCTTGGAAAATATTTTTCTGAAAAATGTGTTGATTTCTAACTCATTTTTTCATATTTGATTGGTAAGTAGAATTTTTTTTATTGTTTAGTTAACAAACGAAAATACCAACTTAGAAAAAAACATATATTTTTAGTTAGGGAGTACAAAATAACTTTTAGAAAAAATATCTTTTAGAAGAAATATTTTTAGTTAGAGAGTACAAAACACTTTTAGAGTATAAATGTTTAAATTCTTTTTTTAAAGAATAGGGGGTGGGGGTAGAGGTGGGAGGTTGGGGTGGAGGTGGAGAGCCGGGTGGAGTAATAAAATAAAATTTAAAAAAAATAATTTTTAACCATTTTTGTATGGAGTGGATGGGTGGGGGGCTGAGGGGATAGGGTCATGGGGTGGAGCAAAAATAAAAATTTTAAAATTTAAACTTTTTGTAAAAATAAAAGGGGCTTAGGGGATGGGGTCATGGGGTGGAGTAAAACTAAAAAATTTAAAATTTATTTTTTTTATAAAAATAAAATTTTAATTTTTTTTGTATGAGGTGGGGGTGTTTGGGTTAAAATTTTCAAACTATGATTTTTTTTTCAAAAAATAAACTTTTAATCTCATTTTATTTTTAAAATAATAATAATATTTTTTGTAAAAAAATTAAAGGGAAAAGTTTTCTTTAAAATTTAAAAAAAAATGAATATGACCTATTTTTCATCCTTCCACGCGCTGATGTGGCACGTGCACAACATACCAAATGAGAGAGGTGTAATTGAGTCTGTTTTGTCAAATTGGAGTGTGTTCTTAGGCCTGTCAATAATTTAAGGATGAAATCAATAATTTTGGACAAGTTAGAAAACATTTTTAATACTTTTGCCTAAAAAAAATTATTGTTTGCAGAAGATAATGTTTTGGTGATAAAGGAAACATCATAGTATTGGTTGAGACGAGTGATTTGGAATAAGAGTTAAAATATTTAAAAGGAAAATAAAATTCAGCTAATAACCTAAATTGCATGGACTCTTCACTTTCAATGTCGTATCTATATTAAATTCTTCAAAATATACTTTTTTTAGTAAATTTGACATACACCCGCTGACTCTTTTGAAGAGTTCGAGCAACTAGCTAATAATAGGTGGAAGTTATTTTCTTCCTTTCGGTGAAAACATTTTGTTCAAAAAATAAAAAAGAAAAAAGAGAAAAAAAAAAACGAAAAAGAAGACTATTTTCAACAAGTCACGATATTAGTTTCTCATGAAGGGAATATTATTAAATAAGATATATTGTCATTCGTATCAATAGACAAAATGTGCCACATTTTCAAAATATTCGTACCTCAAAAATATTTTTTAAGTGATATATTAACCAATTGCAGGCCTCTAATCTTATTTTTTTACAAAAAAGAATTATAAGATCATACTACTATGTATAACAAACATAAATTTATAAACTTTTGGTATGAACATTTAATTCTTAAGTATTATTGATTGAAAAGTCAGACTAATTTAAATTTGTGTGTACAAGACCTATTAAGAAAGAAAACATACCAATCCCTATTAAGATATATTATTATTCAGTTGATAAAGTAGGAACCTACTGGCTTTTGGGTACTTCAAACACATATGTTACTACTTAATATTAGCCCCCACTTGAAACTTGTCAATTACATAATACCCAAATTGGAATCTAAAATATCCCTATCAATATTTTTCTCCATGTGATAATAATTAATGTTACAATCATATATTTTCTTTTATCTATTTAATCTATTTTTCAGGCCGCTTTGTTTGGATCAAAATCACTAAGATAGGTCAATTTCATAATAGAAAATAGAAAAAAGTACGCAATACAACAAACATAGTTTAAATTAAATCGTCAAAGGACGTGATGTAATGGATGAGCCTGCTCTTTCCTTATACAGAGATCTCAGGGTCGAGTCTTGGGAATGAAAATTTTTTTGGTAGGGAATGTTCCTTCCAAATGGGGTCCTATGCAGTACAAATCTGGATACAGTTAGACTCTAATGTGTGCACCAAACACCGGATGAAAAGAAAAAAAAATATAGTTTAAAGTGCATGTTATGCAGAACGTATGAGAATCCCCTATTGGTAGCCATTTTGTGAAAAATAGGGAAACTAATTATTTTTTCAAATTCTTTGCCTTTTTTTATTTCAAGCATACCAATACTGAAGGAGGCATGGTGATCATTGCAATGTTTGAATAAAATAGGAAAAAATTCTTCCAGAATAGATCACTTTCTTCTCGCTGATACATGTATACATCTCTCACTTATGTGTTCGGATTACTGTCCTCTCGCTGACACATGTATATATCTCTCACTTATGTGTTCGGATGTCCTATCCTTCTTTGATACATCTCTCCCTTTATATGTATCTGGATGTCTGCCGATGTATTGCGAAGTCTAGTGATGTATCCCGAAATTCATAAACTTTTTTAAAAAATTATAATTTGGAAAAAAGTTGGAAACTGATGTAATTAACTCTTAATACTACATATAAGTATGTAAATTATATAATAAAATAACCCTAGACTTATTTAGTTGTTTTTTTGGTCCGATTTTAGCAAAAAGGTAAGATCGTCGGTAAAGAAGAGGTGAGAGATTTTAGGTCCAAAATTATGATTTTGATAGGGAATCAGTTGTTGATGGCCACCCGATGATTAATTTTCCTACAAAAAACGTCCATACACGTGATGAAGATGTAGGGGGACATGGGGTTCAACATACAACTATCAAGTATATATTAAAGTAACCACTTAATATCATACATGTATCTAAAAATTGTATGCCAACAAATGAAAGCTAAAGGAATAATAACAAAGTATAGCATTGATAAATATTTTACTAAACATGTGTGAGAAATACTAAAATGCAATGGAAGATTTTTTTTAAAAAAGGTGAGAATATGGATACAAACTTAATTATTTATGGTAGCAACTAAGAAATCTCCCACAAGCATATGTTGCTTTTTTTCTTTAAAAATTTCCACACAACGATAGACTATATGATTAAAACTTTTTTAAAAAAGAAGAATAAATTCCAGAGTTGTATTTGGCTGCCAATCAAAAGCCAAGCTCTTGGTGACAAAAAACACTTGTATAGCATCCGTGTGTTTGTTGTATAAAAAGGGGGTGGGGAAGGAATCTTGGAACTAGGCACATATGCTAGCCTTCATATCTTTGTCACATTGGGAATATGGGATCAATCAACTCCATTTGATGATGCTGAGATAAATGGTCCAATGGGATGTGCCGGCCAATAGATTTGAATCAGTTTACACGCATCTTGATTAATTTATTAGATATTTTTAATTTCCTACAAACTTGATTTAAATCCTAAACTACTGCTGCGGGGTGGGGGGATAGTGTATAGTTAAGAATGTTCTCGGTTCACTTTTAGTTATAAAATTTTGACTTGACACATCAATTAAAAAAATAATTATTCGTATAGTAAATTTATCATTTTATCCCTCTTAATTGATAAGGTCCACTCACTATATTTTTCAAAATCATTAACTTATTGACAATAAATTAAGGGTATAATGGGGAAATTTTTTTGTCCTACCTTGAATTGTCAAAAATGACAAGTAAAAGTAAAAATTAAAGTAGAAAATTTTTGACAACTAAAATGAACGAATGGAGTAAGTGAAAATGTGTTATCTTTAACGACTTTGAACTTTAAGATGAGATGAGATGACATGTGAACATCATAAAGAGGACCGTGAGTTCAAAAGACGTTAAAATTATAAGTTGGCAAATAAAAGGATATTTTCTTTTAACGATTTAAGTATTTTAACAGATGACGTTCCAATCAACTTACACAACATTATCTCAACTCATCTCACATATCAAATCTATTTGTGTTGAAGAGACTCTCATCGCCATCAGTTCACGCGAAGGACTGTCTTGAACAGGATATATCATTTCTTGCTACGGAGCTCGTAAATACTGCTGTACGAACATCAGACATTGGATATCTCACTCGCAGACTTGTTGAAATAGCTCAACACCATTGTAGTATGTCGAACGAATTGTGGCACCATCCGAGGTATTTCTGTGAGTCCTGAAAATAGAACGTGTAATCTTCTTATATATTCTTCGACAATTCTCCGTCATTATAACTAGCTTTTGAAATTGATAAATTTCAAAATTCATTTCTCTTAACAAAATTGATGTTATTTTGTACTACATTAGTTTAATTTATATTTCAAATTTTTAAATTTTTCATAGTTTAATTCAGAATTGTCCCACAAAAGACAATGGTCCTACAATGAGGATAACAAAATAATAGTTCAAATCACATAGGATTCCAACCCTTTCACAAAGCAAGTTTTGGTCCTATGTAGTGTCCCCCCTACATACAATTTGACTAAGGTATAGTACTCACGTAATTATCAGAACTCCTTTCGGGCTATTTCGTCTTTTCACCAAACTTCTAATCAAAGTACTTGACCCGTACCTCGGGTCTTATCACTTCATGTCGTTGTCAAAAGGAGGAAGCGCCACTTGTACTCTAAGATTTCCAAAAGTACCCTTGGCACAGTAAAAGTGATAATCTGATTAGACATTTAGCCAATCAAATTCTTTGAAGTTAGTTGAGTGAATTATGTTGTTTTGGTGAGTAGGACCCAAGTGGTCCTTTTTCTTTTTCTAGTTGATAGGTAGTTACTAGTTACTTCAATTATAAAAAAGGAAAATTTTGTCATTTGTTGCAAAGAATATAACCAGAGTTATTAAACATTTCTATTTTTTTTTCCTTTGGTTGTATGGTTGACTTTTAATCCTTATAGATAAGTAAGTACATTTGTTAACTTTTGTTTTAGTTGACTTAGTTCTTAACTCACTTTGTAAGGAAGAAAGAAAAAGCTTTATGGGTCAAAATAATTCCTTATTAAATGTTAAGAGTAGATTGCTTAGTGTGAACAACTCAATAAATATAACTATCATAATTAATCATCCAACATCTCTTTTTCATAAATGATATAGCTTTTTTTTTATCCGGTGTTCAGTACCCATATTAAAGCTCGATTGTATCAAAATTTGTACCGTGTAGGGCCCTATTTGGGGAAAAATATTCTCTACCAAGGATTTTTCATTTTCAGGGCTTCAACCCGAGTCATCTGGTTAAGGGAAGAACAACTTCATTCGTTGCGTCACATCCTTTGGTGGTCATATATGATATAACTAATAAACAAGGAATAAAGAAGTATCGGGAGATGAAGTGATTGATTAGATAAAATTTGAGATGTTTGTAGTTTACTGAAGGACATGATCTTATAACATATGAAAGCAAAGATTAACAGAATAGAAGGTACTAAGTAGTTGAGCGTTATCTAGTATTATGATTGTAATGTTATTATTATTATTACTCTTCTATATATTATCTGTAATTTCTATTATTTCTTTTTTTGTGTGTTATTGGATTATTTGTCTCTATCTTTTATAAAATGAAGTAAAATTACGAGCACACCATTATTTTCGGATCCAAGTTATAAATTTACATAAATATAGTGTTGTTGTAAGCCAAGAATAAACAAAAATGAGTGAATTCCTGAATGGAGTTTATGAACAAAAGTAGGGTTTGAACTTAAAAATAAAACTTGCATTTTGAGTTTATTAAAGTATTAAAACGATCATTATTAAAATTATCTATATTTTAAAGTTATCTGTTGGGAGACAAAATGATTGTTCAAATTGAATAATAAATTATTGTATCATGGGCAATGAGGCTCACCTACTTGCCAAAGTATTATTATTTTAAATATTTTCTTTCTCTCATTATGGCTATATATAGCCTCCACAGAATGTAAGAGAATAATAAAAAATAATACACACAGATTGAGATAAATAAACATCTTTCTCTCTCTTTCTAAATTTTCAGTGTTCTTATTTTCAAATTTTATTCAGCTATAAAATTTATGCTAGTTAATTTTAGATTTATTTCATAATCTGCACGAGGTTCTGCCCATTTAAAGTTATTTTTAAACACATAACAAAGGAGGTAAAAATTTTATTTTATTAAATATTTAATATTTCTAAAGTTGAATTTATTGTTCTTAATATTTTTGGAATAAATTATTTATCATGGACACTGGATGCTGGAGTATATTTAAAATCAATGGGTCTGGTAGACACCATTAAAGATGACAATAAAGCATCCAGTCAAAACCGTGCCAAAGCTTTGATATTTCCCCGCCACCATCTTGCCGAGGGGTTAAAATTACAAATCTTATAATAAAACATCCCCTAAGGTCTGGCAGACACCATTAAAGATGACAATAAAGCATCCAGTAAAAATCATGCCAAAGCTTTGAAATTCTCCGCCACCATCTTGACGAGGGATTAAAATTACAATATCTTATAATACAAGATCCCCTAAAATTGTGAAAGAATCTAAAAGAAATATTCGGCCACCGAAGTTGGTCGTTCTTCCACAATCACGTCATGATTGGTTAAATATAACTGAATATAATGCAACGATGTTCAAAATTATATGACAGCTGAATTTATGCGGAGAAAAAATTACTGAACAAGATAAGCTTAAAAAAAATATATATATATATATACTCCACATTTTTCTCGCAAAAATGTTCCTGCAGTAGCAATATCGCGGTATGAAATTTACTAAACATTCTAAATTGCGTCCTCACCTTTTTATTGTTGAAAGACACAATGAATTGTTAATGAAATATCATGATAGTCGTCTCGCACCGAGACACGAATAACAATTTCAAAAGAAGGAAAGAAAAGCCATAGACTTTTCTAAAGATAAATTCAGAAAGCATATGTCACAAATGTGGAGGTAAAAGGTACTGATCAAAGACATATTGGTTATTAAAATATCTTCCCAAATATAGAACCTATGCATCTGGATGTAGTGGTCTACTTAAATTTTATCTGAAGAAATTTTCAATAATGATGAAAATATGTACATTAATAAGCGTGATAATATTTAAAATAATTTTATTTGATTGTTTCACTTCTATTTTTATGTATGAATTCGTATTTTTATAACTCATATAAAATGAATAAAATCACGTCTTTCCTATTATTGTATTTATGCAAGACTTTCATTAAAGCGCATGAGATCTAAAATAAATATTCACTTAATTACTTTTCTCTTCAAAGGAATAGATATGCCTCAAATTTTGTTTGGATCAATAATCAACCACGAAGATATTTGTGTAATTGACAGTGGAACAACTCATGCAATTTTTAAAGACGAGAAATATTTTTCTACTTTACTTAGAACAAAGACAAATGTTTCTACAATATCAGGGCAAAAATTATTGAAGGCTCCGGAAGAGCTACTATATTTCTGTCTAAGGGGACAAAAATTATTTTAGAAGACGCATTGTTCTCTTCTAAATACCCCAGAAATTTGCTAAGTTTTAAAGATATTCGCAGAAATGGATATCATATTGAGACACCAAATGAAATGAATGTTGAATACCTTGGTATAACCAAGAGTGTCTTGAAAAAAAATATATTCTGAAAAAATTGCCGACTTTATCGTCTGGCCTATATTATGCAGAAATTTATGCTAGTAAAGCACATTCGATCGTAAACCAAAAGTTTACTGATCCAAAAATTTTTGTGCTATGGCTTGACCGAATATGTCATCTTGGATCAATAATGATGAGACGAATTATTAAAAATTTCAATGGTCATCTGCTAAAGAACCTGAAGATTCTTGCGAATGACGAATTTTCATGTGCTACTTGCTATCAAGGCAAATTATTTGTCAGACCATCGACCCTGAAGGTCGGCATCGAACCTCCAAGATTTTTGAAACGTATACATGAGGATATATATGGACCTATTCAGCCACATAGTGGAGTGTTTAGATATTTTATGGTCCTAATAGATGCATCATCAAGATGGTCTCATGTATGCCTGTTATCATCCCATAACCTAGCGTTTGCGCGGCTACTGGCACAAATAATAAGATTAAGTGCGTAATTCCCAAATTATCTAATTAAATCTATTTGTCTAGATAATACTAGTGAATTTACATCCCAAGTTTTTGATGATTACTGCATATCAATTGGGATAAAATTTGAACATCTGGTAGCTCATGTTTATACCCAAAATGGCCTTGCAGAGTCATTTATCAAGCACCTATAATTGATAGCAAGACCACTGCTTATGAAATCTAAATTACCCGCTACTGTGTACGATGATGGTATCTTGCATGCAACAACACTTGTATGTCTCAGACCGACCAGTTATAATAAATATTCTCCGTCACAATGAATATTTGGTCATGAACCAAATATAGCTCATCTACGAATTTTTGATTATGCGGTATATGTGCCTGTAGTACCACTGCAACATACTAAGATGGGTCCTCAACGAAGGTTAGGTATATATGTTGTGTTTGACTCACCCTCTATAATTCGATACCTTGAACCGTTGACAGGAGATTTATTTACTGCCAGATTTGCAGATTGTCGGTTTGATGAAATAATTTTTTGGCAATTAGAGGGAGAGAAAAAGGAACCCCCAAAAAAAATTTAAAAAATTGCATGAAAAGTCTCATCACTATCTCATTTTGATCCACGAACACGTATCTGTGAAGAGGAGGTCCAGAAGATTATCCACTTGCAAACAATAGGAAATCAAATGCCAAGTGCATTTACTGATTTGAAACGAATAACTAAGTCACATATTCCTGCAGTGAATGTCCTATTCGGATTGATGTCCCAAAGGAACCATCTGTTAGTATCACAACTTCTGAATCCCAAACATGCCTGAAGCGTGGTAGACCATTGGGTTCAAAGGATAAAAATTCTAGAAAAAGAAGTGTAAAGAATAATAAAGATGATACTACAGAAGAACTCCATGAAGAAGGTCAAGACTTGAGAAATCCTGATATTCCTGAAGAAATCAGTGAAAGAGTGAGGATATTAAGCCTAAATCCGTCGAAGAATGTCGACGTAGAGATGATTGGCCTAAATGAAAAGAAGCAATTCAATCTGAGTTGAATTCACTCTCTAAGCGTGATGTATTTGGACCTGTAGTCCAAACACCTGATGGAGTAAATCAGTTGAATATAAATGATTTTTTGTGCGAAAGGAAAACAAAATTATAAGATACAAAGCGCGCCTTGTTGCACAAGGCTTCTCTCAAAGAATTTTTGTGTGAACGATAAATGAAATTGTAAGATACAAAGCACGCCTTGTTGCACAAGGCTTCTCTCAAAGACCCGGTGTCAACTATGAAGAAACATATTCACCTGTTATGGATGCAATAACTTTTCGATATCTCATCAATTTAGCTATACATGGAAATCTTGAAATACATCTAATGGATATAGTTACAACTTACCTTTATGGTTTACTTGACAACAAAATTTACATGAAAATTCCAGAAGAATTTAAATTGCCTGAAGCATATAATAAGTCTCGAGAAATATTCTCAGTCAAATTGCAAAGATCATTATATAGTTTGAAATAATCAGGGCATATATGGTACAATCGCCTTAGTGAGTACTTGATAAATGAAGGATATTTAAATGATGTCATTTATCCATGTGTCTTCATTAGAAAACAGGATCAGAGTTTGTAATACTCACTGTTTTTGTTGATGATATAAATCTCATTAGAACTCTTGAAGAGGTACAAAAGGCAATTGAATATTTAAATAAAGAATTTGAAATGAAAGACCTCAGAAAGACAAAACTTTGTCTGGGTCTGCAAATTGAATATTTACCAGATGAGATTTTTGTTCATCAATCTGCCTATACTGAAAAAATCTTAAAAAGATTTTATATGGACAAAGCACACCCTTTAGGTACTCCAATGGTAGTCAGATCGCTTGAAGCGAATAAAGATCCATTCCGTCCTCCAAAAGTCCTGAAGTACCATATCTCAGTGCTATTAGAGCACTTACGTATCTTGCTAACTCTACTAGACCTGATATAACATTTTTTGTTAATTTGCTAGCAAGCTTCTTGGTCCTGAAGTACCATATCTCAGTGCCATTAGAGCACTTATGTATCTTGTTAACTCTATTGGACCCGATATAACATTTTCTGTTAATTTGCTAGAAAGATACAATTCTTCATCAATACAAAGGCATTGAAACGATATCAAACATATTTTGCGATACCTGAAAGGTACAATTGACATGAGTTTGTTTTATACTAACAAGGATTGTGTAGATCTTGTTGGTTATGCAGATGCAGGTCATTTATCAGATCCCTGACATGAGTTTGTTTTATACTAACAAGGATTGTGTAGATCTTGTTGGTTATGCAGATGCAGGTTATTTATTAGATCTACATAAAATTTGATCTCAAACAGGCTATCTATCTACATACGAAGGAACTGCTATATCACGACGATCTACAAAACAGTCTGTTGTTGCTACTTCTTCAAATCATATTGAAATAATAACAATTCATGAAGCATGTAGAGAATGTGTGTGGTTGAGATCGATGATACATTTCATCCAAGAGAAGTGTGGACTGAAAAATAATGTTTTCAAGATACCCACGGTCATATTTAAAGACAATGTTGCGTGTATAACTCAATTGAAAGGTGACTTCATTAAAGGAGACAGAACGAAACACATTTCACCAAAATTATTTTTTTACACGTGATCTTCAGAAGAAAGGTGAAATTGATGTACAACAAATTCGTTCAAGTGATAATCTTGCAGATTTATTCACTAAGGCATTACCAACGTCAACATTCGAGAAGTTAAGATATAAGATTGGAATGTGCTGTCTCCAAAGTATCAAATGAAGCTTTCATCGGGGGGAGAAAATGCATGTTGTACTCTTTTTCTCTTAGCCAAGATTTTTTTCCACAGAGTTTTTTCTAGCAAGATTTTTAACGAGGCAGCTAATGCATATTATGATCACATAGAACTTTTCTTTTTCTTGAACAATCAAGGGTGCGGGGGAGGGAGGAGGGGGGAGTGTTGGAAGACATAGTGAGATAACTTATTTTAATATAATTTTTTCTGGGATAATTAGTCTCAGAATTATTTACTTCCAACTAAACGATCCCTTAAAGCTAAAATAAGTTATCTCAGCCTCTTGAATCAAACAAGAAATTAAAAGACATTTAAAAATTATCCCAAAATTACTATCTCATCTTATCCATCACACCAAATTACCTTAAGCGTTCAGATTTGATATTTATCATTCCCCATGCTCAATAAAGATGTTCAAACAATTACCAAATACAAAATGAGAAACTGAAAAATGGAAGTAAATTCATGATGTTTTTGTCCTTAAAAGGAGGGATGCTAGAAAGGGAATGAAGATATGGGGACTTTATATATATATATATATGCATTATTGAAAATGAAAAATAGTAGGTTAAATATCTTTTTGCATAAACACTTACCTCTAAATATTAATCATATTGAAGATAGACTTTATTTATGGAAGCCATCATTTTATTTACTTCTTCAAAGTAACATAACATATCCTTTTCTTACAAAATGGCTATGTTTAGTGTTAGAGTCGAGATATTTATTAAAGGTGTTAAAAATATAAAAAATAATTATACAAAGAGAACTAAAAAGATTTCAATATTTATTATATTTGTGTAAAAATATATTTTTATCATATATAAATGATGTAATTTTTTGCTAAAGAGAATTCTCATAAACTCCTATTATTGCGTCAAAATGATCTTTAGTGGTAATTAAATAATGATAATAGCTCAATTACCTATAAATATATTTTTATAGGCAGTTATTAGTGGTAATTATGTTTTAGCATTTTTATAAAATACTACTGCTAAAACCTACGAGGACACTGAATCTAATGTAAATAACTATATTATCGATAATTTTTTTTTACACTTTTTGTTAATGCATATATTTATTGTTACTAATAGCTGTTTTAATTATAGTATAACTATATTAGTGTTTGATCAATAATTTAAAAATATTTATGATCATTTTTATATGATGGATATCGACTAAATATTTGTTGGGAAAATATAAGGAATAACACAAAAATAAATATGGCACAAAATATATGAAAAATGATCATACTAATGATACCAAGAATTTTACGTGGAAACCCTTCTAAATAAGGGAGAAACCACGGGCCAAGAGGAGCAACTGATATTATTCTTGTAAGGAATTTTACAATATTGCACTTTGACTATCATAATAGACGATGTACTCTATCTGCTGCAACCCAAGTTCTTGAAGGAATTGTTTAAGCCATATCATCTCTTTGCTAGCTTCAGTAGCAGCAATATACTCAGC